>JAOTOM010002179.1:7500-93549 GCA_034440615.1 Ashinkailepas kermadecensis
AATACCCTGATTCAGGATCAATTTCCCTTCGATAAACTAGGTCAGCCCACCCAATTGTGTCCATCAGACGACGCCCCTGCTTCGATCCGTGCAATAAAGATGGAGAACAATACAATTGCGCATGATGAACTGTAGGATATATATTGGCTACAATAGTGGCATGATGGCTTCAAGTAGATGCAAAAAGCTCCGAAATTGCAATACCTGTGCGAGCTATGTTCGCAATGCCTCGCAGTACCGCAGTACTTGGCCGCCGTAACTGATGGGACATTCTTTGTAGATCTTGCGATGTAATAAAAATTGCGGATGTCATATCAGGTCACTGGTTTATGACGTCATACGCGGGAGCATGCCAGTTCGTGTTTCATAAAAATCGTAAATTATAGGCAATTAACACACTTATTTCTCAAAATCACCAATGCTTGTTGTAGCAGGATGATTAGACAACTCAGCTAACATATCTAGATTGGTATTGACGTTTCCAATTTCATTCTAAGTCATTAATATAAGATGACCTCAGAATACAATTTTCGCGTAAGGAATTACTATAGGGTTAAGTTAGACCAAACAAATGATTTGGTCGTCTAATTCTACCCCTTGGTGCAAAAAGGTGCTTTGTTTTCGGGCCCAATTTCGGAAGCGTCCAAAATGAGGTTAAGACTTTGGCCTCACCCAGCCCCATGTCTATGGGTTGAAATGTACCTACTGGCACACTGTTAATATTCATAGATGCTGAGAAATACTATGACCGACATCTGAAGCGCGTTCCTACTACTGGGCTCACGCAGGCGACGGTTGAAAATAAAACATATCGATTTTAAAAAGAATACTCACCTTAAGATACCTGAAAGATCACTCAGTGAGACAAAGCATAGCAGTGAAGTATCAATCATGAGATCTCGTCACGTACTACTCTGATTTTTGTTGCATATCGCTGTCCTCCGTTTGGAAATGCTAGGCGGGGTTATGGCCACTCCCCCATCCCCCACCTGCACTGGCGAAGGTACCGAAGTACCGTGCACGGGCGAGAGCTAAGGTTACGGATATTTACCAGCAGCACTAGCCATGCTGATTATATTATCAGGTGTGTTTCGCGGTGGAGAGGAAGATCATCGTGACTTAGTCGCCAAGGCTGCCATACATTTGTGTTTTGATCTTTAGTCGACCTGAAGCGGCTTACTCTGATTCAACCTTCACAGTGTTCTTGCGAAGGTCACCATCAGCGCACTACATTTATTTTCTTCTTTTTTGAGGGGGGGGGGGGAAGTTGGAGATGCACCATGCGTAGTGCGGTTGCAAACTTCCAGGTCGGGGGCGCACGCACATTCCCCAAAGTGAATAAGTTCCGACCGGAGCTCTGCCCCCAAAGAAAAAACGAAGACCGCATTCCCCCGGCCACATTTCTACCTTCAACTTTTCGATCTGCACCGGTATTGTGTGGAAAACACGCGTCAGCGGATAGCAGCATCATCCCTCCGTACTCTTCACCCCAGAGGAGATGCCGGCCCTGCTGGCAGACCACCGCACGAGATGCGCACGATCTGGCCCGAGCCTGACATAGGCCCCGGCCAATGGTAGTCGCTCGTCGGCGGCACCCAGTCGCCTTCGCTCGTGCGCGTCGGCACCGATGCGTCCGGCCCGCCACGGAGTCAAATGCCCGTGCACGTCGGCACCGATGCGTCTGGCCCGCCACGGAGTCAAATGCCCGTGCGCGTCGACACCGACGACTGGCCCGTCACGGCGTCAACTGCCTGTGCACGGCAATCAAAGATGCTAACGGCAATTGGCGAGGTGGTCCAAGCGCATCAGTTGCCAGTGTTTGATGGTTTTCGTGTTAATGGACGGCGCACTAATGTCTCAGGTGCAGTTTTGGTGGAGCGATCGGTCGACTTCGCGCTTTAGACGGTCGCAGTCGATGGCCCTGATGCTTCCGACGTTTAATGGATTGGCTCAAGGACATAGAGGTTGTTCAATGATTGAGGCCGCAGGGCTCTCGATGCTTTCGGTTTCCGGGTGGTGATCGGGGTCAGTGTCTCATTTGTCATCAGATGCTCCGAGGAAAGTCTGACAGGCAGTCACAGTAGCTGTGTTTTCTCACAGGTGGGCACAGTAGCTGGGTTGGCCGATTTGCGGCCAACACAGCTACTGTGTCAGATTGCGTCAAAGACATTTCAAGAGCATGCAAGAGCATGCAGCTCAATTTACCCTCTTTGGCACCAAGGTGTCATTAAAAAGGCAGTAGACTTCCAGATCACTCTGTCAGATTCGATCGTAACTGCCGGACAATGGACGGCCGGTAGATGGCGCCGACGATCGCAGTTTGTCGGCCGGCACCCGTCACTGAGAGCTAGAGCGACTCGACTGCAGAGTCGGCACCGCCAATGTCTAGTCTCGTGACTGTGATTGATGGTGAAGTACCCCAATACATGACTTTGACTTTGACTTCCTGAATGGACTATTTCAATGTGTTTATTATTGTATGCCCTGTATTCCTGGGGTCAAGGGTGGAGCGAAATCTTAATTGGATCATTCGTACAAATTTGTCGAGTGATGTTGTCCTCTGCATGTGATGAAGCATCAGAAGCATCACGAAGCAGTAAACATACCGAGGTGCATCGCTGCGATTGATAGTCTCAACCAGGGTTGGCACGTTTACGGCAGCGTGCGGTTGCAACTATGGTCACACCAGGACGATGAACCTGTTTGTCGTATGCTGGTTGTAGGCGGCTGAACTCATTTTATGCCTTAACTTGTGTTGTTGTCGGCCTGGAGTGCAATGAAGAAAAATGTTTGAGTTACTATATTACAGGTTCATTTGATGCAGCTTCCGTAGCACACCTTGAACATGATTTGAGCGACATACGGCAGTCATGGTCCTTGGTGACGTCTTAGAATCGCCATCAAATAGGCAATGCAAACACTGAAATAGACCCATTCGTCCTCAGCTAGCATGCGCCAAAATGCGCCAAGATACCCCTCGTCAACTTCTCTGATCAAGTCGCCAAAAGGGCGACGGGTCGTGTGGTGCTGATAAAGTGCTGTTGGCAACTTCAAAAACTGACGCAGCAATACACCACAAGGGTAGAGCATACGCTGGGTGAACTATTCCAATCTCGGTATTTTCTGCCTATGGAACGAAGACCTGGGTGGATTTCTTTTCTACGTCGGCCTTTACTGTTGCGGTGCGCCACTTCTGCCATATTTAGTTAGTTTATATATATATACATATATATATATATATATATATATATATATATATATATATATATATATATATATATATATATATATATATAGTATTTTATCATATCTAGTTATTTCACGTAGCTTCCGGTTGCTCCTTCGCAGGAGCGATGCTCATCATTGTTTTCACTGTTCTGGGAAGATGGAGTTTTGGGTTCGGTGCACGGGCTGGCATTCAGCATCTGACTGTGATGGTTAGCAGCTGGCCCGCCGTCGGGGCAGCCGACTGTGATGGACAGCTGGACAGCTGGTGTCGGGGCAGCCGACTGTGATGGCCATGTCGCCCCCCCCCCTAAAAAATGCATGAGAAATACAACACAAACAACTTCAGCGAACCAGACTCAAAGGATCATGTGTCGAAATGAAAGCGCAAATCCAGAAATTATGTTTTGAAGCAGTCACGTTGCTCTCCCCTTCTTCGAAAATGTGGAAAATTGCACTTCCCTGGTGCAGAGTCAGGAGAGAGAGAGAGAGAGAGAGAGGGAGAGGGGGGAGAGAGGGAGAGGGAGAGGAGTCGGTCTAATTCATACAATTTGTGGTCCACCTCAACATAGCTCGCCATTTTAGAAGGGTAGCGAGAAGTTGGCTGACCTGCGTCAAGCCTGAACATTCCAGTATCATCCCCGATAATGATTTTTAACACCGCAGCAAAAATGTTTAGTCCTGCTCCAATGAATCCTCTCCAATCCGTAGCGCTATGGTACATCTACTTTTTCTCGCATGATTGATCAGGGGTCGCTGCTGTTATTTGGATATGAACTTCAACTCGAGGTTAGTTTGAGACCCCTTGCATGGCCTCAAGAGCACTATTGCCAGGACGTAGACATACGTCCTGAATGAATGTGGTGAGTAAATGAATAAATCAAGACAAAGTACCTGCACTTCATCTTGTCGACGGAAAAGTCCAGGCTGACGATGCTACAGTTCCGAAGCATGCAAGATTGTCGCTACGATGACTTGCCAGACTGGGACGAATACCCTTCTGAAAAACCAACACTGTGTAAAATGGAAAGTTATATGTCATACATTGCATTAACGGAAAAGTGAAATATTTCGAAGGCTCAATAAAGTTGATAGCACAGCGAAGAACAGAAGTGCTATAAGACGAAGCCGCGCGATTGTTTTTCTCGTGCACTTGGCTCTCGTATTCTCAATGGTGAAGATGCCAAATAAGACCTTTTATTTCCATTATAAGGTCAAACATTTTTAGGTCCATAGCTTCCTTGGCAACCCTCCGGGCGTACTTGTCGAGCTGGGTGAAAAGTCACACGCACCTTATCAAGTGGTGGTGATGCCCCTGTAAGCTGGGTGGGAAGTTGCACTCACCTTGTCAAGTGGTGGTGATGCCCCCTGTAAGCTGGGTGGGAAGTGTCCACACCTTGCCAAGTGGTGGTGATGCCCCCTGTAAGCTGGGTGGGAAGTGTCTACACCTTGCCAAGTGGTGGTGATGCCCCCTGTAAGCTGGGTGGGAAGTGTCTACACCTTGCCAAGTGGTGGTGATGCCCCCTGTAAGCTGGGTGGGAAGTGTCTACACCTTGCCAAGTGGTGGTGATGCCCCCTGTAAGCTGGGTGGGAAGTGTCCACACCTTGCCAAGTGGTGGTGATTGCTCCTGCAAGCATGTGTAGTTTTCATCTGCTAACTATCCGTACTGCACTCTTTCCAGTACGGATTGATACACAGCTGCGTCAAGGAGTGGGTTCTCAACAACTACGGAAAGGACAAATGGAAGGAGATACTGTAAGTGGACCGCCAGGGCAACGTTCTTGCAGTGGAACGTGTTGTATCAATGGAAGCTTGACGTTCGCGCGCAAAGCCGTCACCAGGTACTGTGAAGGCCAGCTAGACGAACCATATGACATATTCACACAATGCCACCAGGCTCTGTCGTCAACATGCTCTTTGTGGCACCAGATACTGGTTGGTACTAGGGAAGTGATTTTCAATCTCTTCTCAGTCATCTGTGATGTTTGCTTTTTAACCCAAGCACCACGGAGTGTGTTTCAGTGACAGCTTTTCTCTCCACCACTTAAAGTTCGCCTAGTGGCACTTCTAGTGGCACTCCTAGTGGTAGTTATAGTGGCAGTTCTAGTTTCATTGCTAGGGGCAGTCCTCAGAGGTGAAAAAAGCGTCCAGCCTGTCACCTACAGAATATCGAACACCACTAGGCTGTCACATGTTGATGGCTCACAGTAACACCCCGTACGCATGTGTGCGAGCGCTAAATATCGACGATGATGCTGAAGTGGAACAAAGAAGAATGATTTAGTCTATATATGATCTTCAATTTCAACTCAATTACATCAAGCATGTCTGGTGCAAGGAACAATCAGACCATTGGGACAATGCAAAAAAACTGACCATCATGCTCAAAGATTTAGGTGAGTACACTTTGCAGTTTCATCATGACTTGCTTTGTCGTCTCCATTGGAACATGCATGCAAAACAAATTCAAATAATTAATTAATATGTGAAATTACAACACACCCTATAAGCTAATCTTGCATCTTTTGGATGTATCCATAAATATATTGGTATTATTGTGGTGTAATGTGCTCACAATATCTTTTACAAATATTTAACTCAGCAAAGCAAAACAACAGGTTAGGCTAGCTTTAATTGTGCAAATGTGCTTATTTTATTTCAGACAAAAATGGGCTATTTTTCCTCTGAAAAAAGGTAAGGCCAGGTTATGTTTCTTAACATTGTTATATTATTGAACACACAAATTGTGACTACATTGAAGAAACAATTTAAAAGGAGGTAGGGTAAACCAGGCTAGGTTATGTTAGGTATAAAAAAATAATAGTACATTATTTTGCTTTCCAACTAAAAATAAGCATTTCTGATGGGAATCAGTGGTCACATCATCTTCATCATGCTGATAAACATGGCATTGAAACATGCTGTTCTCCAAATCCAATGACTCCTTGAAAATTAAATTTGCCAATACAAATTGAATTCCCTTGTACTATAGCTCCAATATCAAGGACAGAGTGTCATAGGTCATATTTTGTATTGGTTTCAAGTAATTTATAATTTGGTATTTGGTAAGTAATTTAGTCAATGCAACAAGTCATGCTTATGACAAAACATGGGCCATGATCCAGATAAATCAAACCCAAGGAAGTGACCAGATGAAGTTATTAAAATACCAAAGGCTCATATTGGAAGAACCAAAACATTTGTTTCATGATAAGGATCCCACAAGTCTGAGTGTGGCAAAATGCCTGAAATTATATGTTGGACTGAGAAATATTGGTAAATTTCCAGAAACAGGTAAAATGTGATTTTTGGGAATTTTTTTTTTGAATACAGGGTATTTTAACGTAAAAATCATGATGCGACCACTCATTTTCTCCGCAAATGATTACTTTTAAGTCAGCGACGGTTGATGACGTCATAATGATTTGATGACGTCATACGCATTAAGTCTGGGGAAGAAAAAAACCTAACCTAACCTAACCTAGACTAAGATAACGTAGCATAATATATAAAATATATTATATCATAATATAATCTAACCTAACCTAACCTAACCGGAAAACCAGAATCGTCCGAAACAAATTTTTCCGCCATGACGTCATCAAATATATTGAAAATAAAATAATACAGCATCGCAAGAAATTTCCGGCCCTTATCGACGGTTGCTGGCGCGACGTGTTGCGAGTATTCATTCTCGGAGATAATGTCGAATTAAGGCAGAAACATAAGGTTTTCGATGACAAAGAGTATTAAATCGAGTGCATGAAGTGTTGAATGTCTTCTTTATCACGTCTGTGACACACCAGGTACGGATAATTATACGCGATGTGCTATGTTTGCAGAGTGAAGATTATGGTCGTGTATTTGTTTGCCAACTGAAAAATAATTATTTGCGGAGAAAATGAGTGGTCGCATAATGATTTTTACATCAAAATACCCTGTATTAAAAAAAATTCCAAAAATCTCATTTTACCTAGATCTGGAATAATACCGAAATATTGTGCATATAATACTGCACCAAACAGTTTTATATGGCTGGGTAATTGCACAAGGTGTCATAGTATTTTTGCTTGCACATGAACAAAACACCTTCAAGATTGCCATATTTCGCAGACATGATGTTGGTTGGCAGAAATACATTCACTCTTACCTGCACTTCCTGCAGCAATGTGCCATGATTGCCACCGACCTCCTCCAAAAGCAGTGTTTTTTTTCAGCCGGATAGGTAAACCGGCATGCTTTGCCTTCATATGCCTATTCAACGATCTTGACTGGCCATTAAATTTGCAACCAGGATAGCCACAACGCACCTTTGCTCGCGATGGTGGTGTCATATTAGCACTCACGCTAACTTGGGCTTGGGTCACACTAACTTGGGCACCAACACCATATTAGGTAGATAAAACCAGCTTTGAAACAAACTGCGCCTGAAAACGGAACTGTTGCGTCGTATTCAATCCCTGGGCGGTGACAGGACACTGTCCCGTCCCCGTCTGCCAAGATTGCCGAAAGTGACGTCTGGTAACGGTTGAGGGCATCGACGATTGCAACAAAAGTATTTGTGATCGGTAAAATCCGAAGGAACTGTGAGCATCACAAAGAGTGGGGCTATCCGCGCATGCAACTTTCTCCGCAAAATGTCATTTGACAGTGGTGTGGAGAAAGTGGAAAGCGGAGCCTTTTTCACGGACTGAATCACGTGCAGCCCGTGTCACAATGACTGCGCCCGCACACTCTGCAGCCACTTATCGTCAATTGGAAAATTGTAGCCGGTACATGGGGCCATGATGTGAAAGTGACGGCAAGTCGCCAAGTTTAGCCGTTTCCGAGAACCAGACCCAATCGTGAAAAACGCTCAAAAACATCGCTTCCGCTTTCCACACCCCCTCGCGTGAGTGTGTTGCGTGACTCGGAAACGGTTGCCACGGCGATGTTGACAATTGTCGTGGTAACACTGAGGTGTTGGTTTGGTGTCGATCGGTCCATTGGTTGTCGAGATATGGCGGTCTGAATCGGGTCGATGAGGAGCGCTAAAATTGGTGATTTTCCGAACGCAAAATCTCAGTTTTACATGCTATTCCTATGGGCGACCGGTCATTCACCGGACACCCGTTCTCTCAGGACCCCAGTGACGCGCACGCGCAACACGTTGACCCGACCGCAACGAAATTGTGCCCGACGGATAGCCAACATTTGGGGCTTTCACGTGATGTCAGTCATATCTCGTTACCTGTGATGTGAGCCGTGCCACACGACACAAACTGCGCCGGAAAACGAAACTGTTGCGTCGGGCTCAATCTCTGGACGGGGACGGGACAGTTCGTAGGTGACAGGCTTACCACGGCAATGTTAAAACCTATGGACTTTACCACGAGTGGTAGAGTTTTTTCAGCCCCCCCTGTCCCCTCGATCATAGCTACTAAATTGTTTCTGTACGCTTCTGATACATTTACTGAAACAAGATGAGTACGTATATGTCTGGATGGTTAGGAAATACAAATTGACTGGGTATGTTAAGATGCAAAAGTGCCTGATTATAAATACGATCCATACTCAATGATAATACGGTACCGTAAATTGTCACCATAACCGGGGATATTTTTCAAATATCTGTCACTCACGCTCGTGGCCGAGTAGCCGGTTTTTTTCACCTCTGGCAGTCCTATTGACAACCCAAGTGGCACCCCAGTCGCAATCCTAGTCTCAGTCCTAGTTTCAGTCCTAGTGGCAGTTATAGTGGCAGCAGTCCTAGTTTCAGTCCTACTGGCAGTTATAGTGGTAGCAGTCCTTGTAACAGTCCCAGTGGCAGTTCTGGTGGCAGTCCTACTGACAGTCCTAGTGACAGGCCTAGACGCAGTCCTAGTGGCAGCCCTAGCGGCAGTCTGAGTGAACGTTTCACCTGATAATAGGGATTCGGCTTGAAGTTGCGGCTGTCATTATCTTCGGTTCTGTCTTGAGTTGTGTCATTATCGTAGGTTTTGTCATTATCTTCGGCTCTGTCATTATCGTGGGCTGTGTCATCATCCTGGTTTGTGTCATTATCGTAGGTTTTGTCATTATCTTAGGCTCTGTCATTATCGTGGGTTGTCATTGTCGTGGGCTGTGTTGTTGTCGTGGGCTGTGTTGTTGTCGGGGGCTGTGTTGTTGTCGTGGGTTGTGTCTATGAGATCGCGATGCATTGAGGCGGATTTCAAGACATTCTATGCGGTCGCATGGTTGATCCCATGTGGTCACGTGATCGCTGTGACCAGATCAAGTGCTCCGTGATCCAGTGCGCTGACCCGGCCTACGCCTTTCAGGAGAATTTCCGGTGCAGACGATGAGCAAACGTTCCTCAACTTCCAGTGCTACCCCGACAGCGCCACTATGGAGTTTATCGTCATTGTCGTCGGCCAACTCGGTGAGGGCTTTGACTCATCGCGATGAGCCCCCCCCCCCCCCACAGACGGACCTGTCCCGCCCAAGTCGTCCCTTGTCCTTCTGTAGCCCCTTCTGGGGGAGTATGACCTGTTGTTCGGCCCCCTCTCTCCCCCAACACTCCAGTTGTGGCCGCGACTCCACTCAGCGTCCAGTCGCGGTAGGTCGGCACAAATGTCACGTGGGATAATGACGTCACTAACACGTGATGTAACGACCTCTCTTTTTTGGGGGGCAAAACCCCCGCGGGGTGGGCCCCACTTTTTTGTGGTGTGGGGGTGGGTCTCCCCTGGGGGGGGAAATGTCACGTGGGATAATGACGTCACTAACACGTGACGTGACGACGTCACTCTTATGGGGGGGAAACACAACGGGGGGGGGGAGGATTTTTTTTTTGGTTGTCGTTTTAATTCTTGTGTCGTCAGCCACCACTCTATTCCGAGACATCCAGGGGTTGATATCGCCTTCACTGAATTGCCGATCACTATTCACCTAGGAACTGTTCACTAAATTATGACCTCGCAATGAGGCCAATGCAAATGCAAGCTTCAAGTTGCAGATCAGTGGAACCTGTGCTAGGTAGCATGGTCGCGTGGTGTGACCCGACGAGGTCAACACAAGCTCGAGGAAATCTTGAAGTTAGTGTACGTGTATTTGCACGGCTGCTGTTGAAAATGGCGCAGAACAGACAACGCTGATCGCCGCCTCCTCAACATTGTGACTGGGCCTGGACGGTCCGCGTTAGACCGCTCATGAGATGCTGAACTGTGCGTAGAGGGCGTAGTGTGTCATTTGTCACAGAGCAACGATTTCCGGTGATATGTTGGTGGTGGGCAATACAAAAGCACCTAAAATGAAGACATTGTCCTGCTCGAGGAAATCTTGAAGTTAGTGTACATGTATTTGCACGGCTGCTGTTGAAAATGGCGCAGAACAGACAACGCTGATCCCCGCCTCCTCAACATTGTGACTGGGCCTGGACGGTCCGCGTTAGACCGCTCATGAGATGCTGAACTGTGCGTAGAGGGCGTAGTGTGTCATTTGTCACAGAGCAACGATTTCCGGTGATATGTTGGTGGTGGGCAATACAAAAGCACATAAAATGAAGACGTTGTCCTACACAAAGCGCAGACGCTATTCAGCAGGCTCAGACAATCCAGCAAGCGGTCTTGGACCATGCCAGTCACACGAGCCTCATCCCACCCTACCGGGTCGCCAGCTATACTAGGGTGGCGAGACCGTCGCAAGTGACTTGCGCGT
Organism: Ashinkailepas kermadecensis; assembly: GCA_034440615.1. Taxonomy (NCBI): domain Eukaryota; kingdom Metazoa; phylum Arthropoda; class Thecostraca; family Neolepadidae; genus Ashinkailepas; species Ashinkailepas kermadecensis. Next base: position 18,404 of record JAOTOM010002179.1, read on the forward strand.
GCCGCATGGCGGGCGCCTCCAGAAAGGAGAGCCGACACCGACCCCCGCCGCGCTGGGGCGAGAGCGTTGAGCTTGCCACTCCAGGCCTCGGGAACGCAGACTGGCTGAGGGATGCTTGATTTAATGTGATTGTTGGGAAACATACAGGGAATGCATTATACCGGTATAATATTATCGATGAGTGAAATTTAAAAATAAATGGTGCAACTTTTTATATACGCACAATTGGTAGATATTTGGCATTTTCCCCGCTAGGTGGAAGCATAGTTTTCATATAATTCGCTGCTGTCACAGGCTGAATTCAATTTTTTTAATGTCTCAACCATAGGGATTTTTACCATATTGACACAATAATTTTACCAGAAAGTCGTGCCCGTGTATTCCGACTGAAAGTTTGAGGTTGACACGTGATACAGCATAGGCAGCTCGCTGGGCATTCGACCCCGATTGCAATAAAGGTGACATTTAGCTTTCCCATGGGTAGAGAGGCTTCGAAAGGTTGGAGGGGATGGTTCAGTACATGAAGGAAATACGAGGCTAACAAGTCCGATTGGGACTCGTCATAGGGCTCCATGCTAAAAAGCCCAGAAGTTGGAAGGCTCGTGTGAAAGCTCAGAATTCCAACCTGCGATGGGCTGGACCCGTACAACTGAACAGGAAAGTTCACTCCTACTATTGTTCCCACTGAAGCGGTTACATTTACCTGTTTGGACACGCTTTCTGGAGCCTGAGCGTAGTTCTGCGAAATGTGGGTTTCCCCAAGTTTTTTTCTCTTCAAGTTCAATGAAGAGATTTGTCCACAGTTGCAATGTAATTCATTTCTACAGAGAGAGAGTGGAACACATGGGTGCGAACAACTTGAACATGTGTAAGATAAAATTTTACAAGTGAATGGGATCGCAAAATCAAGTGAATAATATCCTACCTTTGCTATTGACAAATACTTTTAGCCTTGAGAACGGGGGCGGGGGCAGTGGAAAGTTTCCCCCCCAGCCGATGGCGTAATCCGCCAGTGCATGCACGATGACGAAGGCAGAGCACCGAATTTGTCGGCATCAGCAAAATAGGACCTCTACTATCCACACATTTACAATTCAGCGATTATAGCCAGCAAGGTTTTGCATGAGCGAACGCAATATCTTCCGAGCAATTATTCCGATAACCTTGATGAGTCAGGCTTCCGTGCGAGCAACTGTTGTCGAGTAATGGCTCGGAGCAAGCAAACAACGTTCGATGCGCCGCTAGGCAGCAGTGTTTTCAGTGGGTTTATCGTCCCGCTCCAGGAAGAGCCATTAACACTGCAAATCGTAAATGGCCTGCCACGGAGTAGCGCAGCACACGTGCGGAACAGAACAGCTTTCAGTGAAGAGTGTGTCTGCAGAGCCGGGAGCAACGAGGTGACGAACATGGATACTACCCGATATGTGCTCAAATAGCTCCATGCTTCAGTATTCCGACTAGATATCTTAAAATATAGCGGGCTGCTCTGGGGTAGATACGCACGGGAAAATGCGTCATGGAAGAGTATGAAGAGTTTGTTTGCGGTATGGTTTTAGAGGAAGCCAAGCGTACCGAATTGTATGACAATTTTGGCATTGAAAATGTAATTGATACTTCTCTACGTAGGTACGAAGGGGTCGTATCGAATGTTAATGGAAAAGGCAGGTAGTAAACTACAGAACTGAATCAAGAGAGAACTGGTGATGAATAAATATTTGGTGTTCCGTCATGCAAGCTACAAGTTGTATGCTGATTTCCAAATTAACCTGATGTAATATTCTGTGCTATTATCTGTCGTTTTCACCAATCGCTTTGTCGTGAATCCTACCTCTTGGCGTGGCAGTACTCACAGCTAGTCAGAGGGGCATCGGTCGTATTCACTCGTTGTCCACCCCGCAGGGATTAGCATGGAGTGCTTCCTGGAGGGAGTCGGGGTACACTTCGTGGACTTCACCATCGAGAAGGGCTACGGCGAAATGCTGCACACGCTCGGAAGGGACTTCCACGCGTTTCTGGATAATCTCGACTATTTACATTGGTGAGTACAGTGGTATCCTACTCCGCATTGGTGGGTGCCGCCGTAACCTACTCTGCATTGGCGAGTACCGCGGTGTCCTACTCTGTATTGGTGAGTACCGCGGTAACCTACTCTACATTGGTGGGTACCGCGGTATCCTACTCTGCATTGGTGCATTGGTATCCTACTCTATCCTGGTCCATTTGTCCATCAGCTTTGTCCATTGGTCATAATCAACTTTGACCATTATTACAAAGATAGCTGACTTATCTGCCTAATCATAATCAGTTTTGTCTATTATTATAAAGATAGCTGACCTACCTGCCTTACTGATGACTACGTCCTTATTTTCACGAAACTCTTTCACGGCTCGCTGGAGATGCCGTAGAAGGGAGGGGAGGGTCAATTTCTCCCGTAATCTTGTGCTTTCAGCCGGCAGCTGCTCCTGAAGATTCCGATTAACTTCTATCCTGTCCTGACATCTGAGCTTTAGAGCATCTTGATCGAGTATCTCCAGCTCAGCCTTTTTCTCTTGGGGAGATATCTTAGGGGAAAGCAGGAAGTTAACCCCTAGGTTCAAAAACTACTGCTGTGCTGATGTGAGTTGCACCTGGCACGAGCTTACGTAGCGCTCCTTCCCCTGAGGACGAGGGATCCATCCTACAAGCATGCATACATACATGTATACATATACACACACACACACACACTTACACACACACAAAATATATATATATATATATATATATATATATATATATGTGTGTGTGTGTGTGTGTGTGTGTGTGTGTGTATATATATACGTTTGTGTATCTGTGTGCGTAAGTGCGGTATGTTTCATGATCACTATTAGCTCACCAAGTATAAATATATTTTATGCCTGTTGAAACTGATTGTGGCCAATACGTGCATTCTCCACTGCTTTCAACAAGCAGGACATATATCACCCGTTGATATGGAAGTAAGCAGAACCAATTAAGCTTTAAGCCAGCAAAAAGTACCTCAGGACAGGACGGACGTGCCGCGAACGGTAAATACGACCACTAATTCCCGGGATCCGATCCGGTACTCACTGAACGACAAATAACCCGCCATGCTTCCTTCACGTTTTGTCGAACCACAATGTCGGACGCTTCGCTGTCTGTTGTGCCCGATGCTACCTCATTCCCAACCAATCAATACATACATCGTGACGTTCAGCTACCACAGGCGGGGGAAACACTTGCAGCAAAGAGGATATTTGGGTATGCAATGGACACAATCAGCCAGTCCCTGTGTTTTGGGGTTGTTTTCGAAGGGCCAATAACCTGCCTAACGTCAAATAGGTGAGTTACCTCTGACGACCTGTTCTTACTTTAAGCCACTTTCGAGTCAAATGTTCACGCGAAGCATGATTTGGACAATTATTCTGACTTTATTTCGCTATAATAGTGTCGTTCAAAGTTGTTAAGCTTAGTTCAAAGCAAAACACCGCCAAACATTTTCGACGAACAAGCGACGTCAAAACTCCACACAAAGTTACAGTGCACATTTGCACGCTACTTGTCCTGTGTAGTTCCCCGCTTCAGAGGGATTTTATATTTACGCAAGTATTACGACACGGTAAGCGCGTAACCCTACATTACATGGTAACACAAATGTCAGCCTAGATTACTCATTTGAATCGAATAATAGTTTTAATGTGTATCTATGCATGTACGGCCGGTATTTGTGCTGACTTGTCGGACAGCTCCAGTTCACCACACAAGATGCTAATAACGGGAATATAAAGGATGTCACAAATGGCTACGCTATTCGGTTCATGCTTGCAGCAGTGCTACCCAATATCGTGACTCATAATCATGAAAAGTGTTAAGCTCCATTCCGCAGAACTATCACAGTTATACACTGTAACACGGTGCGTTAGCATTGCATAACAACGCGACACGTCGCATGTTGGTGCCAGTTGTCCACACCATCAGCAACAAGGTCTGCTCCAGCTAGTAGCCACCATTGCGGAAGGGACCTGGAAAGTCGCTCCTGTGCCGTAGCGTCGCACTTACGTAGCAGTCTCTGGCCTCGTCGCCGATCACCTTCGGAGACGCTTCCGTGACCAGCTGAACCGCTCTCTGTCCACCAGCTGAACCGCTCTCTGTCTGCTCTCTGTCTCTGTCGGTGACCAGCTGAACCGCTGAACCGCTGTCCCAACGGTCTGCGTGTGCACAGGGTACGCTGGAATGCCGAGAGGAGTATGGACGATGCCCCTGGTGTGATCGTCTGACATGGTGAGGGCTATCGGTGGCTCGGAGATCGTCTCACTCTCCCAGTCGATGATTTCGGTGTAGTTCGCTGGCTCCAACTGAACGGCAGGGAGACGGAACGGGCGGACTTGGCCCGGGGTCGGGCTTAGCCCGTGATATTGATTACACTTTTTAAGCTTGGACTCAAATAGGTGGCGAACTATGAATGACACGCTGATGAAATATACATTACCGTGTCCGACATTCAATCGAAGTCCAACGAGGGGTCATATGATCCTACAGCGCTCTATAACATCCCACATCATCCAATAGCATAGCATAGCAAGCAACGCAAGGTCAATATGGGGTGTGGGATTTGGAATCCAAATAAATTTGTGGCCTCGTTGGTTAAAATGACCGCCTCATCCAAATTCTGCACACACACGTGCCCTAGAACCAGCCTTGACCCACTTTCACCCCATGTGTCTGTATTAACCTGGCTAGTACAGTTCAAAGGTCAGTTCACCAAAGGTGGTCCATTCTATTTCATGGGGTAACATTGGGTGTTGAAGTCGAATTCAGCTATTATTGCACCCTCAAGGCCTCAGCATTATGCATTTGGGATAAAAACAAACCTATTGACCGATATTGACCCACGGTGACATGACCTGATGTGCACAGGAGCACGTTAAATATATTGGATCAAGCCGCACCTCAATGGACTTCAAATTTAATGAAACATACGGTTGTGCTTATTTCATAAGATAATCATATAGCTATATATAGCTTTCAATCTATTTGAATTCAAGCTTGAAAAGTGCGAAAACTGCCGAAATCCGCCGGAACAGTTTCCCGAACCATCGTCACAGGTCAGTAACCTGACCTGATCTGACCCAACATGACAAATTTTACACCAAAGGTTCCGCAATGAATGCACACAGGTTTGCGCATAATTTGGGCCAAAAGGGCATACCGTCTGTCACACTCGACACACCTTTCTCGGATCATTTTCTTCAGACAATGATCTGTCCGACAGATAAATCGCTGATGGGCCTGACACCATCTTCCCGGGGGAGAGCCACTAACTAAGACAAATCAATGGGCTGAACGCAGACCTCACCAAGAGGCTCAGATTTTTCAGCGAGGTGACATTGGTTCAAAAGAGAGGAAAAGAAGAAGCTGCAGTCGACCGTTCCTGAGTGAACGTCGTTCTGGGAAACAAACCTTTAGTGACCCTCTTTTGGATCGCAGGGCATTTTTTATGCAATTTGCAACGTGGGCGACGATGCCAAAATATGTCGAAAATGAAAAGGTTGGTCGGGATTTGCAAAGGTAATCTTAAAATTATTACATTTTAGACGGTTGGAGCAATTTTCGTCCCCAGTGAACGTGTCAACATAAGTTCCACTGCATTCGCGACTGAATTGGAGGAGTTTAGGGGCGCGTCGACTGCGTCGGTCATGCAGCGTGCAGCAGGTCATTCGCGACTGAGCCCAAGTGGCCCGGATGAAGTGGCCGTAAATGAAGTGGCGCAGCTTCAAATACCGCAAACGAAATCATTTCCACTGAAGCTTAGTGGTGAAACCGAGCGAAGCGTGCTCTGCATTCGGACAATAATTTCCTTTGAATCATTAGAAGTACTGAATAATTGACTATAAAAATCACGAACATGTGTTCTAGTTGTGCCAACATAACCGAACTATCAGGATGCAGCGCTCAACATTGAATATTTTTCTTTTAAGAATCATGGCATTTAGGGAGAGTAAGCAGTTTTAGTGAGCCCACCAAGGAGGTGCGACGCACACGCCCTTGCTCGTGCAAGGGAAGACTCAGCTCCCCAGCGCCCGATACGTTCCGCCGCCCCTGCCAGCCACCCGGTGCAGTGGAGGATTTGTACAGTGGAGTACAGAGGAGGAAGCCCGTCGTGTCGACTCGCACGTGGTCTGTTTCAGCTACTTGATGACGACGGCGTTCCCGGGCATCGTGATGCCGTCGTTCGCCTGCACAGAGGACAAGGACGACCCGAGCGTGCTCTACGTCGACTACTACTCGCGGCGCGAGGGTCTCCAGTGGCTGGCGATAGGTACGTTCTGCGCACGTTCTGCGTACGTTCTGCGCACGTTCTGCGTACGTTTTGCGTACGTTCAGCGTACGTTCTATGTACGTTCTACGTACGTCCTGTGTACGTTCTACGCACGTCCTGCGTACGTTCTGCCACGCTCCGCCGTCACGACGACGGTGGCAGTGTGGCGGCGAACACTGAGGGCAGTGAGGGGTGGCTGCAGATGGATATAGAAGAAGAAAATTTGGTTCTTTGATCACGAATTCGACTGCTGCGCAACATAGCGTCGCCAACGTTTCACGCCGACTGGTCGCGGGTGGACTCGGCAATCCCACCCGTTGTGGGATTCGAGCCCACGATCTTGCGATCAAGGGTTCAACGCTCTACCGACTGAGCTGCTGCGATCCCTACAGATGGCTGTATATGAACAGGTATTTACAGCTGGGGGAGCAATGCCAGGATATAGATGAACAGCGTATACACTGTAGGCGTAGATAATATAGCCATAGGCATATATCAATTATGACAGAAAACGGACAAATGCTGAAACGTTACAGCAGTTCAGGGAAGCAGTGAACTTTAAATACAGTTTGTGTGGCATATAGCAAATGGGATTATGAAATGCATAGCCAGCAGTTACGCCATCGTCAATGCATTTACGGTGGTTGCACTGTTCAGTGTTAAACTGTACCACTAGCTATGCCATCACCGGGGTTGGAATTGTTTTGGCTCTTTCGACATTTTAGCTGTTGGTTAAGAGTGAAGAAACTGTGCGGCATCAATGCCGACAGCCAACCAGAATATCTTTTCAGCAGAAATGAATAACTTCGGAGTGGGTGTGGTCATTGCAGATATATGTCTCAGAAAATAATGACAGAACTACGTCATAACCCAATCACAATCATAGTCAGTTTCACATAATGCTACCTTCCATTTTTGCACTAACTAATCTGTGTCGAGCAGATGCTGATTATAAATAAGCCGACGTTTCTCTCTGAACTCAGCGGCTATGTGTAAACCTCGGTTCTCAGTGGCAAGACACTCATAGATGAATTTGGGTATGCTATTGTGATTTTCCTGGAAGGATTTTCTTCGAGCCAACGGCCTATACATACAGGTGGTATAAGCTGCAAACCATAACTGACAAAACCTTGACAATGCGCCAAATAGCATAGCGGAGACTTGTTTGAGGCGAAACTGCTTGACTTGGGACAGCTACGTGCCTATTGCTGATTGGCTGTCTGGGGCGGAACTGCTTGTTTGGGACAGCTACCGTCGGTTGCCTATCGCTGATTGGCTATCTGGGGCGAAACTGCTTGACTTGGGACAGCTACCGTCGGTTGCCTATTGCTGATTGGCTGTCTGGGGCGAAACTGCTTGTTTGGGACAGCTACCGTAGGTGCCTATTGCTGATTGGGACGACTGCTGCGGGATTCCGACGCCGCTGCATTGCTGCTCGAGACCTAAGACGACGCTGGTTTTTGTTGGTGAAATATATGCAATTATTCTGTGAAACGTTGTAAGAAAGCCTTGCGACAGACGAACGGTGTCGTCTTCTTCTTTGATCAGGTAATCGGATCAACACATATCAAACAAAGCAGCTGTTGGTTTGTTCGAACCGACCCCGAGCTGCGGCACGGCTAAATGCTGACCTGTTGCCCTGTCACGACAAAACCTGTTGACTTCCGTTGTTCGATTGTGTGGTGGAAGGTGCTGGTTTGCTGGGTAGAGCATTGTGAAAATGAGAACTCGACGGAGGAAAAAGAGCACTGAGGGATCGTGTGCTATGGAAGTCGCACACATCATGTGCCATGAAAGTCGACACCGTCTAATGACGCTTGCTGCATCACCACACCCACGGTAAGATCGTCATGGGTTGTCACCACTACGAGACAGGATGTAGTAGCAGTTACAGTGTATTGCTTTCCGTTGGTCTGGTACACTGCACAGCAGTATGGCTCGAATTTTGACAAAAGCATGTAGTGTAATCCCTGATAGCTATCCGCCGACCCACCAACCCACCGACCCACCGACCCACCGACCCACCGAGCAACCCACCGACCCATCGACCCACCAACCCACCCACCGACCCACTAACCCACCAACCCACTACCCCCCCCCCCCCCCCCCCCCCCCCCCCCACCACAACCCACCGACCCACCCACCCACCGACACACCTACCCACCGACCTACCGACCCACCGACCCACCGACCAAACAGCCAGCCTTACAGAGATGTACATGGACATGAAGTTGACGCACATGAAGCCTGGGTACTCCCTGACCCATGTTCGCCGACCCACTCACCCAACAGACAGCCTTACAGAGACGTCAGTGACGTACACGAATCCTAGCTACTATTACTGAAGGGTCACGCGAAGCTTAATGGATTTCCCGGCAACAGCCCTGTTGGCTTAATTGGGCGTCTTCTAGAATGTCCCGGAATCGATCATAATTGTCTTTGTATTATTAGAGAACTCTGCGACAGTACACATCTAGGAGTAGGAAATGTAAAGGCCTGCGTGATGGTCCGTTGTCGAATTGGCTCGCTACATTAGAAGCTTCGGCATTGGTGCTGACAAAGACTATTCTGACTGATTGTTTGGATTATTTTGGTGGAAAAAATAGTACACCTTAAGAAACCATGGAGTGCAATACTATCGACGCCATCTTAACCCAGCTCATATGCTAAACATCGTCTGACTTTGTATTCAATTTATGAAAGAAGTTGAGGAAAGGAATGCGCGATAGTTCGAAAACGCCCACATCATAGCCGGAACACGCCTACATGATAGTCCAAACACGCCTACATGACAGTCCAAACACGCCTACATGACAGTCCGAACCCGCCTGCATGACAGTCCGAACACGCCTACATGACAGTCCGAACACGCCTGCATGACAGTCCGAACACACCTACATGATAGTCCGAACACACCTACATGATAGTCCGAACACACCTACATGATAGTCCGAACCCGCCTGCATGACAGTCCGAACACGCCTACATGATAGTCCGAACACACCTACATGATAGTCCGAACACACCTACATGATAGTCCGAACACACCTACATGATAGTCCGAACCCGCCTGCATGCCAGTCCGAACACGCCTACATGATAGTCCGAACACACCTACATGATAGTCCGAACACACCTACATGATAGTCCAAACACACCTACATGATAGTCCGAACACGCCTACATGATAGTCCGAACACGCCCACATGACAGTCCGAACACGCCTACATGATAGTCCGAACACGCCTACATGATAGTCCGAACACGTCTGCATGGTAGTCCGAACCCGCCTACATGACAGTCCGAACACGCCCACATGACAGTCCGAACACGCCTACATGATAGTCCGAACACGCCTACATGATAGTCCGAACACGCCCACATGACAGTCCGAACACGCCTACATGATAGTCTGAACACGCCTACATGATAGTCCGAACACGTCTGCATGGTAGTCCGAACCCGTCTACATGACAGTCCGAACACGCCCACATGACAGTCCGAACACGCCTACATGATAGTCCGAACACGTCTTCATGATAGTCCGAACACGCCTACATGATAGTCAGATCACGCCTACATGATAGACCGAACACGCCTACATGATAGTCAGATCACGCCCGCATGATAGTCAGATCACGCCTGCATGGTAGTCCGAACACGCCCACATAGTAGTCCGAACACGGCTGCATGACAGCCCGAACACGCCTACATGCTAGCCAGATCACGCCCACATGATAGTCCAGACACGCCCACGTGATCCAGTACTCAGCACCGACATGCGAAAGGCGTTCGTCTATGCTGGCTACCGAGCCAGGTCCGAGTATTCGGAAATGAGCGCTCCTGCCCTGCGGCGAAATGGGAAGCTCAGAACCCTCGAACAACCCACGGCCAAATCAAAAGCCCAGAACCCCAAACAACTCCCGGCGAAATGGGAAGCCCGGTACCTCCGAACAACCCCCAGCGAAATGGGAAGCCCAGAACCCCAGAACATGTACGCTCCACTGCTAGCTAGGGACCACATCTCAGTCTCATCCTCTATAAACGCTAAGTGGCGTGGCAGCAGTCACGCACACATCAACAATGAGAGCTGCATTCAATCGACCCACGCCTCGGATATCGGTCATTGTGTTTTCGCAGATCCAGGAGTGACGAGGTGATCCTGTGTAGTTTGCGCATCGGCCATAAACAGGCTACCCACCACCAATACTATGCTATATACGAGTATGCTATATGCTATAACAGGGTCGTATACAATACATGCTACCACACACACGCTACCCACCAATACCTTCTTTGCAGCGAGACCGCAATACCCCACCCCCTGATTGACTTTTACGGTGCGCATGCACTTTTCGCGCGCGACGCTTTTCGAGGGAACGAAGGTTGGTTTATGAAAACAGTACGCCGAGCCTAGCATATCGGGACGTGCTATCGGACCACCTGGAAGTCATTCATTCTGGAAGCGTTTTCCGATATCTGGGGAATCGGATTTCATGTCATATACTCATCTCGGTAGCACTCTTCATAATGTTCTGACATACTAAAATGAACACTGTGGGTAGGAAATCATGACAATGTTTGGTCGAAGCGCCCTAAAGCCAGAATAACTTACTAATAAATAACGCCTTTATGAGCTTCGGGTGTTGAAGTTACCTACGATGTGTGTCATCATGAGCTTGGGGTGTTGAATTTACCTACGATGGGTGTCATCATGCTTCTTTCGTGAACGTTTTCACAAATCGGTTATTCTAGAAGCAGATTGGCCGAAAGACACCACCGAATTTGCCAGCGAATCAACTCCCCCATCCCGTCGCATGCAACCCTGCCTAGTCATGTAAATGATATTGTCAACGTCTGCCATTTTGCACCCTTCGTACCCAGAATAGGCAGAATGAAATAAAGCACTGTTGCCGGCTGAAGTGACCAGCAAGCAGCCGCCAGCACCAGTCACCCATAACCAGTCCTTTCCATTTGCGTCACCGGGAGTAGCAGGAGGCAGGGGCGGATACAAGGGGATCACTGGGGATATGAGTCCCCCCCCATTGGAAGGTGGTGCCCCTCCGGCCGTGGAAAGGCGTCCTTCCGGCAAGGCTCGAGTTCAATCCCCCTCATTTATTTCAGCCAGAGGCGCAACTCCAAGAAGTGCAAGTGCATCCCCTCGAATTTGTCAGCCAGAGGCGCCAATCGGAAGGCAAAGTGGCGCCTCTCCGGACATGTGCTCCCCGCCCATGACAATGCCTGGATCCGCCCCTGACAGGAGTAGGGTTTAAATCATATGAAGCGGAGAAAAACTTGAGCACATGCTCAAGTTGCTGTTACTGGTGTTACGGCTCGATATTCCGCCGGTACGACACCGGATGGCCTCGACGTTGACCGTCAACATTGACTCCTCTCGCCGGTGCTGGTTGCAGTGCAATCGCAGCTCTCCGCTGCTCGATTTAGTCCAATGCAGCGCGTGAATACATCTGGCATGGGTGGTCTGGCGACTCGTCGACATTGATTACGTCACGACTGATGCAGGGTGTTCACTGGGGTGTTGACGGTGTTGCGTGCTTACTGGGGTGTTGGCGGTGCAGGATGTACATACATTGGGGTGTTGACGGTGCAGGGTGTTCACTAGGGTGCTCACCGTGTAGGGTGTTGACTGTCAGAATATACCGTGTAGAGTGTTCACTGTCAGAATATACCGTGTAGGGTGTTGACTGTCAGAATACACCGTGTAGGGTGTTGACTGTCAGAATACACCGTGTAGGGTGTTGACTGTCAGAATACACCGTGTAGGGTGTTGACTGTCAGAATACACCGTGTAGGGTGTTGACTGTCAGAATACACCGTGTAGGGTGTTGACTGTCAGATTACTCAATTTGTCCGGTTCGGATCCAGCAGCTTTGTGTTTTCGGTGGCCTTAATTGTGGTGTGACATGGAGAGCTATGGTGTCGTTTTGTCCATGCATCCTTTTAGCCAAGGAAGGTACCCAGGAGCCACCCGTCGGCTGTTGCTAAAAGCAGTGGGTGTATTCAAAAAGTAATATGGGATGGATCGAAGGTGCAAATGGATTCATGAAAAATACAGGAGGAAACGTGACAAATAAGTACAGTCTATGTTAAGAAAATATGAAACTGGGGTCATTTCTTACCTTCAAAGTTTGTTCAATTGTTCAATGTAAGACATTCTCCATCTTCCTCAACCCCACCGTCACCCCTGCTTCTTGGCTTGTACATTGCTGGAACTAGTGCTTTGCGGCACGTCACGGGACCTCGTCATTAATGAGCAATATGTATGCTTTGGATCAACGGGTGACCTCTTATGTCACCCTTAGGTCGCAGAGAAATTCGGTGACTTCATTTCGAAGATTATTTCTCTCCTTCCCACATTTTCTGGTGGAGAAGCAATCCTCGCTGAACTTCGATGTACGTCAAATGTACTCTTTGTACAAATATCCTCCCAGATTTGCTAACAAACCGAGCAGCTGGTTCCGTGTTCGGCTTTCGGCCCGTTGCGTTCCTTGTCTGCCGAGGTGTTTTAGGGTCCCGTCAGTATTGCGTCAGTCGTCAGCCTTCAGTCGTCAGCCGTTGGTCGTCAGCCGTCAGTCGTCAGTCGTGAGTCGTCTCCGGCTCCCGTCATTGTGCGTCAGCCGTCTGTCGCCAACCATCAGTCGTCAGTCGTCAGTCGTCAGTCGTCAGCCGTCAGTCATCAGTCGTCAGCAATCAGCCGTCAGCCGTCGTCAGTCATCAGTCGTCAGCAATCAGCCGTCAGTCGTCAGTCGTCAGTCGTCGGCCGTCAGCCGTCAGCCATCCCCGGCTCCCACCAGTGTTGCGCCAGCCACATTCACAGTTCGCCTGCGCAGGGATAGCCACGTGCTGTGGTGGGTGTTCGCAGTCGCCACTGAATGCGTCTCGCGCACGCTCAACGGGTCGTTTACACCTCGTTTCCCCTGCGTCAGGTTGTCCTGGGGCTTCTCGCCTGTCTCGGCTGTTTCTGCTGGCGAATGTTTGTTTGTTTATTGGGTGGTTCAGGACGCACTTTACGCACGATCACGGCTAATACCGCCGCCCGCACTGTTTCGCCGGTGGGCCGCGGGATTAGGAAATGTCACGACCGGTGCGAGTGTTGAACCCGGGACCTTCGTGTCCAGAGCTCAACACCTCAGCCACTCGGTCATCCCCGCCCCTTTGTGCTGGCGGCGTGACAAGCTCAGTCGCCGTGGCAACGTGCGTCTCGCGTCGCCGCGTGCCCCGGGGAGGCGACTGCCGCTGACCACGCCCAGATTGATGCCACGCCCTAATTGGATGACTGGCGACCGGCGTGCTCGCGATCGAATGCCCCGAGGGCGCACAGGCCACCCTGGCCCATATCGGCGATACAGTCGTGTGGGGACCAGCTTCGGTCTCTCGGTCGTTGATGTCATGTGATGTAATGTCGTGATGTAATGTCATGTGATGTAATATCATGTGATGTAATGTCAGGTGATGTAATGTCATGTGATGTCATGTGATGTAATGTCATGTGATGTAATGGAATAGTGTGGTCTTGGTGGTCGCTGGGTGTATTTATTACCGGTCGGTCTGGAGGTTCGCTATGAATATTGCCTAACAGGCATTATGGCCCATATTGAAGAAAAAAACTGTAGGGCCTCACGAATGCCCTGACGAAGTTAAGACGCTTGATAAAAAGATGTCTTAGGTTGGTGGTCGCTGGGTGTCGGTCTATTACCGGCCAACAGCCGACCGACGTTGCCCAATGGAACCAAAACTACGAGTCATAGTGAAGATCATAATAGGTCATTGTCCTATATCAATTTGTATACTATACATTTGGTTCTTACATGTAAAAATGTAGTGAAATAAGCATTCTACATGAGTGCAATTTGGCAGTGCTTACAATTCGTTTATCTTGGATTTGTGTTTGAGGTCTGGTCAGTGACCTGAGGTCACTGCCAATTTTGGTCCATGATGAGCTAATGCGAGTATTTTGTAATATGTGCTGTGTAATTAGCTATCAACTGGCGTGAGTTTTCACACGGTGTCTTTGACAGAAATGAAGATATCAAACGTTTTCGAACGCCAATTTTTCTGAACAACCGCCACGTTCAGTCTCAAAATTGTTTTGTAAAATCAGAACAGAGACCATTTTCGGACCTTATTAATCGAGGATGGTACCCGATTCGCGTTCGTGCACTGCTCAGTGTTTGGGAGCAAGACGGGGGTCTTTAGCACCCCCTCCCCCACCGAGACGGGGTGTGAGGATCTGATCAGGGAGACCAGCGGATCGGAGGGTTACCACTAGCACTGTCACATCCCAACACGCGGCTACCACGCATATCCCGTATATCCCGCATATCACGCACGCATATCCCGCTATGCGGCTGGCAGCTCCACGAATTCGTCTGCTGCGTGGCTAGTCTGAGGACGCTCCTGATCACTGAGGACGCTCAGAAATCACTACCACGTGCTCTTCTCTCACCGAAGATCGCGATTTTTCGCGTCACATCCATTCTGTTATCACAATGCAAGCCAGTTACATAAATACAATGCAAGCCCCGTGCGCGGGAGGAATGTAGCTGCTTGTTTGTTGCCGTTGGCTGTACTGAGTCTCGTGCTCGCAAAATATAAGTGTTGGCGACAGTGCCCACTGTCGTTTCACCCCCACGGTCAAAATTTGGACTCCCTACGAGGTCGGGAAAGGCAAAATCACGACTTTTGCTCCATTTGACCAATTTGAAAACATAACCTCATTTGCCCAAACCTAATTTCAAATTAAAAAAATCGCACCCAAAATCAGAGATAGACATTCGATGTAAAATTGCTGGGAGCCTCCTGTGATCTTTCTTTACCCCCCCCCCTCAGACCCACAGATGTGTCTGTATGGTCCAATTCGTCCGAGAGCTGAGAGGGTTCCGCTTTTTCCGCGGATCCTTCTCAGCCCCCGGTCGGGACCCTCTCAGCCCCATTTGGTTTAGCTCGCCAAATGAGAATGCTGCCGGCAGCGCCCACTGTCGTTTCAGTGCCACCAGACATCAACTGTCCGATGTCCACGTATTTCAGCTGTCCGATCTCCATTTGGCAGGCATTAATAAGAGCAGAGCAGGTTCAATTTGAAATGTCGTATCCGTCTGCTGTCAGGGCCGTCTGGTGTCGTTCTCTGCTACATCTCTTCGAGGAGGCTGATGACAAAACGAAGTCATCACTGACAGGATACCTTTTTTAATAATCACTGGATGGGCAAATTGGCAAAAGGGCGCATGTACCGAGCACAAAGGGCACCTTTATCAAGAATAGTGGCACAGTTGAGGGACATGACAAGGGGAGCAAGACGACTGGATGGGAAAACTAAAGGTGTAAGACGACTGGGTGTGAAAACCAAAGGGCTGGGTGAGAAATTCCCATCCAGTTAACATGCTAAATAATTTCCGTGCTAACATTGGCTGTAGATGCAGAGAACATGGTGATGGGTAGGGTTCAGACGTGCCTGGCTATCAAAATATGGCATGCCGACACTCTGTCCAGCTTGCAGCCACTCTGTCTCTGTCTCTGTCTCTGTCTCTGTCTCTGTCTCTGTCTCTGTCTCTGTCTCTGTCTCTGTCTCCTTCTCTGTCTCTGTCTCTGTTTCTGTCTCTATCTCTATCTCTGTCTGTCTCTGTCTCTGTCTCTGTCTCTGTCTCTGTCTCTGTCTCTGTCTCTCTCTCTGTCTCTCTCTCTGCCTCTGTCTCTGTCTCTGCTTATGTATCTGTCCAGCTTGCAGCCGCTCTGTCTCCGTCCAGTCTCCCTTGTCTCCTCTTGGCACGTTTGCTTCTGTCAGTTTCAGTGTACCCCGGCCAGACGCCCTCATCATACGCCACTCGCGCTGATCTTGAACGAAGTCCACCTCCACTTCCGGCGTAGAAGTGGACTTCTTCACGTTTTCATTCGTGGCGCTTTGGGGAGTCATCCATCAAGCCGGGTTGCGTGGCGCTTCGGAGAGTCACCCACTAAGCCAGGTTGCGTGGCGCTTTGAGGAGTCACCCACCAAACCAGGCTGTGTGGCGCCTCGGGGAGTCACCCACCAAGCCAGGCTGTATGGCGCCTCGGGGAGTCACCCACCAAGCCAGGCTGTGTGGCGCCTCGGGGAGTCACCCACCAAGCACGTCACCCCAGCGTGATCTGGGGTAAGATCACGAGGTCAGAAGCTGGACAGATTGAAAAGATGGTTCAGTTCTTCTGGGAACGCATTTTCATACTTTATAAGTGATGTTCCGCACATATTCAAGCTCCAACGTACTTGACCTGACCATATGACATGCTCTGATCTGACTTTAGCATTGAAGCTGGATGATTTAATGAAGACTTGTTCCACACGATCGTACCTCAAGATATTTAAATCAGCACCATTCTACATAGACATCGTGTTGAATTTCCGCGCAGTAAAAAAGCTGAATGCGCCTGCAACAGCATCGCAAAGAAAGAGATAAATGCTGTGGCATAGCCCTCACATTAGTGCCAACAGTCATTCGATATTAAATAAACAAATGTACTACTGCGGGATGACGTATGTCGGAGACCTCGTGGAGAATAACGGCTGTACCTTTACCTTCGATAGATTCCGGCAAGGCTTCCCTGCATGCAGGATCAATGGCACGACAGTTTTTCGAATGATCAGTGCCATACCGGTGCAGCGGAAAAGTTAAATGAGGGATTCAGAGGGGAGGGGGCGATTCATAGATGCTAGTGAAAGAGTAAAATGCGCTGATGGGGGAAGTCCTGCCAATTATGCAATTAAGAACAAAGGAGTGGTATCGACCGCTGAACAAACATATGCATACCAACGGCCTTCTCTAGGTGGAAATACGAAGCACTTTGGTCCAGCGGGTTTTATTGGCGGAAGTTCCCCCAAAACCCCTGGAAATCCCTTCCCCCCCCCAAAAAAAAAAAAAGGAGGCTTTGCACATAGAAGGCACATACCAACTACATACGACTCAATACCAAGTCAATGCAGTTTCAATCGTTTCAATTCCAGTTAGTTCATCAGTGCATTCCAATAAGGATGATTTTCTTGTGTATTCGTCTACCCGTGGACAGCCCTATTTATCAACATTCTGAACCAATTGTCACGTTAAGTTATTACTTCTGCTCTTGTAGAGTCGTGTGATACTTTTAGGATACGGTATTTATATTCATAAACATAAGATACATCTTGGATGTTGGATGGATGAAATCCAATCTTGGATGTTGGACTGAAAAAATGCTGACATCCCTGACCCTGCCTCCGAATGCCTCACTCGTGCTGGTTGGTGGCTTCGTTGCTCGGCGGCGTGATGGTGCTCGAGCCGGCCCGCGGCGCCGGATTGTGCGGCGTTTGGAGCCGTGCGCCGCGTTCGACCTCTCTCCGGGGACGGTTCCGGTCTCGGCGCGGCTCTCCGAAGAGCCCGACAAGTGTTCGGCGGCGGCGTGGCTATCGATGGTCTGTCGCCAGAAGCGTGCGTGGTACACTGCCGACGCGCTGAGTCGTCGTCCGACGCAGCACGCGCCAAGCACAGCCGACAGGTCGGGCAGCGAGAGTCACCCGATCGGAGGTCGGCCGCCAAACGTACCTGACTAGCATGTGAGAATCGTCCCTCCAAACGAACCTGACAGGGTCGTCCTGCCATGGGCCCCCGCCAAATTTGAGTGAAATTATCGCGGACGATGATGCTCACAGATCACACCAATTTAAAAGATAAGGGATGGCTGTCCATCGTTTCTGAACACCATTGTTAGAAAAACCAGAAGTATCGAAGCAAAAGACATACATTGAAGTGCAATACAAAGATACTTATTTACATTGGTGTCACTTCCGTGGTTGTGTCATCGATATCTATTCCGATATTAATCTTCCAATTAGTCATTTCATGACACAACTAGCATCGCCATCTATTGAGCGAACATGTAACTAGGTTGAAAGCCACATGGCGCCTCAACAAAACGCTTCATTTAATTTTTACTTGACTGGGACTTGGGTGAATGGAAGAGCATAACACGGATTAACATTTTCAAATCCGGTCCAGTCCTTTTCCGAAAGAACCGATCCAATCCGAATCCATATCCGTACCGAATAGACATATATATCCGCTATCCGATCCATTTTCAAAAATGTAAAATAGAAGACCTGAGTGGTTGCAGTATAAATAGCATGTAGACCAGCAATATTGTACAGTATACGGTATTTTAGCCAGCAGGACAAAGACATCTATTTACTGCATTGATTGATCAAAGAACTACATTGACATTTGGTGTGAAATGCTAAGTACGATAATTATTAACAGCACCAAAGCACACCAATCCATTTCAGATCATATGTACAGCCTAGGCAACATTGATGGAGATCCCGGATGGGTCGGATGGGTCGGATGGGTGGGGGTCTAGACCTCCCAATGGTTTGGTACTCTGCTAATGTCAATTTGTCATTTTCCCTATTGGAGCTGAAAATATGTCTGGAAGCTAAGGACTTGGACCCCCTGGCTTCGTGAGAGATATCCAGCCCTGCTGAGCAGTCCTCTAACCTATGCTAGCTTCCTGCATGAGCATGAACAAAGCGTATCGTGGAAAATGCCAAACAGTTTGACTGGACCCCAGTTTTGTCCGGGATTCGAGCAGGAAGTGGTCCTTTACTGTTTATATTATCGCTGACATTCCCATTCACATGCGTACAAATTATATCCAATACCACAAATTATAAGCACATACTATAACTAACAAATTATTATCCAATAAATGAGCGCTCATGGACTTCGCTTATGACGTCATTATGTTGTCACCGTGCATGGCCGGACGTTGATATTCTAAACCAAGGTACCCTTGGTACTCATGTAGGTGTGTGCACAATTGGGGCTGTCTACCTCAATTAGTTCCCGATATATTTTGCGTAAGCAAAATGGGGGGGGGGGAGGGGCGGAATGCCCTCTCTCATCTGGCAGGTATGACCTCTGACATTCCTGGGATAAGTAGTCTTTAAGACAATAGAGCCTCTCCACATGTTTCAAATTTGGAGCTTTTTCGATTAAGACCAAAATACTTTAGCAGAGCGTACTATTAATTAGTTTACTTTGACTGCAATGATTTCTGGCCAGTTTCCCTTCGAGTTATCACAGTGTGCACTGTGTTGAATGTTCTGATGACTGTTTAGCATTGCAACGGGACATTGACCGCTTGGTTATTTGTTCTCACGCTTGGCACCTGAAGCTCAATCCAAGTCAATGCAATGTTATATCTTTTACTCTGGGCAAATCGCCCATTTTGAGTCAGTATTCGATAGATGACGTCACATTGGAGCGCCAAACTGAGGTCCGCGATCTGGGAATCATTCTCGACTCAAAACTCATATTAGCTAGTCACGTGTACTCAGTCGTCTCAAAGTCAAGGCGAATGCTTGGACTGATTACTCGAAGCACGTAGCAGTCACTCTGTTCCCAAGCGCTGTTCGCATACAAGCCTGTGCTCAGTGCTTTGAATACACATGCTCGCTCCGTTATCGAATATGACAGTGTTATCTGGCCGGGAGCTGCAATTCTCATCTTCAGCGGCTTCAACGAACTGAGCATATATGCTCAGTTAAAAAATATACATTTACCAGATCATTGGCCTGTCAATCGGACGAAATTGGCCAGGATTTGAGCTATAGCATCCTATTAGAACACTTCCAAGTACATTCTATAAATTCTCGCTTTTCTCAGCATAACCTAAAGTGCCACCTGTCGTATTCAGCGGTGGCCTTCATAGCGCTGCCCTGCTCGCAACATTTAACATAGCCGTTCTATCCAGACTATTTAGGCATCTCACCCTCTGGCACGTTCCCTTAGCATGTGTAAACACCATCAAAATCAACTGCTTTTTTGCGAATTCCAGCTCTGTGCAACTCATTCCTGACATCTACTCCTAACGTTTGCTTCTTCTGAACGCCGTTCCAGTTCCAGTTTAGGTCTGCTGTGCGCTGATACTCCATCAATGCCGGTGTGCTTTACCGAGTATTCCCAAGTGCATACGGGCGTTGAAACAATTCTTGTACGCAGGTATGTGTTTGTTGGTGGTGGTGGTGGTGGAGAGGGGGGGGGGGGAAGGTGACGATGGTGACGAGCCCACTGCATAACACCTATTAATATGACACTGCGTGACATTTGTTATAGTCGCATGCTATAATTCAGAGTAATTATGTTGACCCTTACCTACTGTGTGCTGCTACTTTACCAATGTGACATCACCTGCTATTGGGAAAGCTTGCCTGTTGTTGATGATGTTGAATGAACAAACAAATACAACTGCAGGGCATCTACCAAGGAATTAAATATTATAAATGTTGCAAAACCAGAGCTTCAAAACAACACCTCAAAAATACCCACCCCCTTCGCATTCAAATGAGTTTCATTATCTTGAAACACATAGGTATTGACCTGAAACAAACCTAGGTAGCTATCCGGTTTTATGCACCACACAATAACTTTTTAATCCCAGGCTTACACCGATTTCATCTAAAGCGTTAAAATTGAAAGAAGCATGCACGAACCCAACGTTAGCAGATTGCTTCAGTTCAGTGTGATATTGACATGCATATGCCTTGCCGTGTCCATCTAGGCAGCTAGCAAGGAAGTGACACACTCAATTAAGCAGCACAGCCATAGGTTGAGGTACGTAGGTAGGCAGCAGGTACCTGCCTCGTACCTGTATGACGTACCACCAATTAATGGTAATGAGCTGTTGTCTCTTAACCAGCACATTTCCAGGGTATTACTCATGACAGTTATTGTCCTGGACTTCTTCTGCCCACCGAGCTCTCATTTAGTGTTTGCTTTAGGCCGTAAATGCCATGCTCAAGTTCATATTTCCAATGCATACATGCATGCATATATATATATACATATATATAACTGTGCATGTGTAGCATTCCCGATGTGTGGGTGAAAAGTACAAGTGCGCCCCCGCACTCCGATCAAAAAACAATTCCTTCCACGTGCAGGATCTTGAGACTCACGGTTTCTTCGCAGCATTCAGCGGAATGGCTGAGACGCCAACGGTTTATCTGCCCCCTCAAGCTCGACACCTGGATCCGCCACTGGTCGGGTTCGTCACTGACTGGGCCCGCCCTTCGCAGCCTATGGTGCGATCCCGCCGCGACACCTGGATCCGCCACTGGTCGGGTTCGTCACTGACTGGGCCCGCCCTTCGCAGCCTATGGTGCGGTCGCGCCGCGAATCAAGGAGACCAAAGGTCCGCCACTCCATCCACTCCCCGCGGCCATTGTCTTTCGCCTGATTCAGAGCCGTGATCAGTTTAATCATCAGCCTCATGCCATCCCGCGCCGCAGAAACTCTGGGCACCGCACAAATTGCACGCTGGTCGATGAGGACAGTCACGCATGCGCGTCGTTGACGCGACTGACACGGCCATGATTTTGCTGATTGCTGGGGAAGTCGTCCTGATTGCCGCCGGAAATATCCGATCAGCTGACCGAGCGTGTCGGTCAGAAGGTGCAGCGCGAATGCTACATGAAATGGACGGTGGGTGGGGGAGCGGCTATCGGGAGATGGCGTCGACAATTTGGGAATCTGGAGGTTCGGCGGCAATGGTGGATTAGAAAATTAACTGATAACATTTCGCAAAAGGGCTTGTGTGCACTGCACCGTTGACAAGCGGACGAAAGCGTCCTCGGGAGGCAGCTTCTCGGAGGGGCCGGTGAGAGTATGCGGTGGCACGATCCGACCAGCTGTTCCAGTGAGAAAGCCAGATGGGGACTGTACATTGACACCACACCATGGTACTCACACCACGACACTCACTCAGTTGGTGTGGACCGCACATTGACACCACACCACGACACTCACTCAGTTGGTGTGGACCGCACATTGACACCACACCACGACACTCACTCAGTTGGTGTGGACCGCACATTGACACCACACCACGACACTCACTCAGTTGGTGGGGACCGCACATTGACACCACACCACGACACTCACTCAGTTGGTGTGGACCGCACATTGACACCACACCACGACACTCACTCAGTTGGTGTGGACCGCACATTGACACCACACCACGACACTCACTCAGTTGGTGGGGACCGCACATTGACACCACACCACGACACTCACTCAGTTGGTGGGGACAGCACATTGACACCACACCACGACA
The DNA here is from genome assembly GCA_034440615.1 of Ashinkailepas kermadecensis. Lineage (NCBI taxonomy): Eukaryota > Metazoa > Arthropoda > Thecostraca > Neolepadidae > Ashinkailepas > Ashinkailepas kermadecensis. The sequence continues at coordinate 40,863 of JAOTOM010002179.1, forward strand.
CTCACTCAGTTGGTGGGGACCGCACATTGACACCACACCACGACACTCACTCAGTTGGTGGGGACCGCACATTGACACCACACCACGACACTCACTCAGTTGGTGGGGAAGCACATTGACACCACACCACGACACTACCAGTTGGTGTGGACCGCACATTGACACCACACCACACAATTGTTGACACACACCACGACACTCACAGTGGTGGGACCGCACATTGACACCACACCACGACACTCACCAGTTGGTGGGACCGCACATTGACACCACACCACAACACTCACTCAGTTGGTGTGGGCCGACATTGACACCACACCACGACACTACTAGTTGGTGTGACCGCACATTGACACCACACCACGACACTCACCCAGTTGGCATTGACACCACACCACGACACTCACTCAGTTGGTGGGGACCGCACATTGACACCACACCACGATACTCACTCAGTTGGTGGGACCGCACATTGACACCACACCACGACACTCACTCAGTTGGTGGGACAGCACATTAACACCACACCACGACACTCACTCAGTTGGTGGGGACCGCACATTGACACCACACCACGACACTCACTCAGTTGGTGGGGGCGCACATTGACACCACACCACGACACTCACTCAGTTGGTGGGACGCACATTGACACCACACCACGACACTCACCAGTTGGTGGGGACCGCACATTGACACCACACCACGACACTCACTCAGTTGGTGGGGACAGCACATTGACACCACACCACGACACTCACTCAGTTGGTGGGGACCGCACATTGACACCACACCACGACACTCACTCAGTTGGTGGGGACCGCACATTGACACCACACCACGACACTCACTCAGTGGTGGGGACAGACAACACCACACCACGACACTCACCAGTGGTGGGACCGCACATGACACCACACCACGACACCACTCAGTTGGTGGGACCGCACATTGACACCACACCACGACACTCACTCAGTTGGTGGGGACCGCACATTGACACCACACCACGACACTCACTCAGTTGGTGGGGACCGCACATTGACACCACACCACGACACTCACTCAGTTGGTGGGGACCGCACATTGACACCACACCACGACACTCACTCAGTTGGTGGGGACGCACATACACCACACCACGACACTCACTCAGTTAACACACCACGACAAAGTTGGGGGGGACCCACATTGACACCACACCACGACACTCACTCAGTTGGTGGGGGGGGGGGACGCACATTGACACCACACCACGACACTCACTCAGTTGGTGGGGACCGCACATTGACACCACACCACGACACTCACTCAGTTGGTGGGGACAGCACATTGACACCACACCACGACACTCACTCAGTTGGTGGGGGGGGGACGAACATTGACACCACACCGTGGCACCCACAACAGGGCACTAACTCAGAATGCGACACCCGCCAAGTGAGCTTCCACGCCGAGCCGCACCACAGCATCACACGAGAGTCGTCGTTCGCTCGAGACCCCGCCCGGCGGCACACTATCGGCCGCCGCAGCCCCGGCGTCACACACGGCTCACTGGCCGCGATATTATACACACGGCTCACTGGCCGCGATATTCGCGCGCCGAGCGGAGACGCCAACAACACCACCAACAGGTCCAGCAGTGGCCGTTGACCATTCATACTGCATCGCACACACTTACCAGTTAAAACCCCACCAACAGGTCCAACAGTCGCCGCTGACCATTCACACTGCATCGCACACACTTACCAGTTAAAACCCCACCAACAGGTCCAACAATCGCCGCTGACCATTCACACTGCATCGCACATACTTATCAGTTAAAACAACCAACAGGTCCAACATTCGCCGCTGGCCATTTACACTGTATCGCACACACTTACCAGTTAAAACCCCATCAACAGGTCCAACAGTCGCCGCTGACCATTTACACTGTATCGCACACACTTACCAGTTAAAAGGGCTTCGGATTTGCACGGTACAAGCATTAAGATAAGCTAAGGCCAAGGTTGTCGCAATATAATCAGTCGTTCAGTTGATGAAATTGAAGAATATTACATGTTATGAACATGTGTTGACCTTTGAGGTCTTCTCTTCCTCTGACCCCCTAAAAAGGTCGAATTTCGGCCACTATATTTTGTTGTCTCGAACGTATTTTGCTTTGTCTTTTTCCACATAAAAATTAAGCGGCGCCCGGGGTCCTCAGGCCGAAATCTCGGGGGCACCTCTGAAATATTTTCTCATCACTGATCACACTACAAACACCCCTCGGACGCTGGCAATACTGCAAACATCGCTCGGACCTCGATCATACTGCACACACCGCTCGGCGACTGACTATACTGCACACACCGCTCGGCGACTGACTATACTGCACACACCGCTCGGCGACTGACTATACTGCACACACCGCTCGGCGACTGACTATACTGCAAACACCGCTCGGCAACTGACATACTGCAAACACCGCTCGGCGACTGACCATACTGCACACACCGCTTGGCAACTGACTATACTGCAAACACCGCTCGGCAACTGACCATACTGCAAACACCGCTCGGCGACTGACTATACTGCACACACCGCTCGGCAAACACCGCTCGGCAACTGACCATACTGCAAACACCGCTCGGCGACTGAGCATACTTCACACACCGTTCGGCGACAAAGATCGCTGCTCTGGAGCCAACAGCGGAGACAACACCAACAACCAGCGGGGCATCCAGAATTATCTTAAGGATGGGCGACCCCCAAGAAATGTCATGGAACAGAGACCGTTTTCCGCGCGCGAAATGTGCCGAAAATGTGTTGTTTTGCGCCGTGAAAATATACAAATTCCTTGTTTGATCTAGTGTATTGTTGGTTGCTAAGGGGGCTGGGCCTCCAACCTTCCCCCTTGGCTGCGTCTCGGCGAACAACCAATCTGCGGCTTTCGTACACAGTGGGCTTACATCGGACGGGGATGCATTAGCAACTCCAAAAGTGCATCAAGCCACAGCACTGGGTTAACGGGTTTTCCGCCCGGTTAGCTCAGCAGACGGAGCAGCTGGCCGGCAAAGGTCTCCCCGTCTTGGCGCAACTGGTCGAGTCGCTTCACACGCCAGTCGCTAACGCCTCCGGCTTAGATGACCGTTCAACTGGCCACAGACCAGGTCGGGAACGCAGGCACCAGGCGGCCCGGCCCGACCATATGGTGTGTGGGTTAAGCCGGTTGAAATGATGCTATTAAACTGGACTTTGCAGATTGAGAGATGGGATTAAGGTCGATGCGACAAGCTTGCGCTTGGCGTGAGCTCGGATTCCGGAAAGCCTGCCGACCAGCAACGATTGGAGCAAAAGTTCTATTAAAGTAGTCGTAGACTGTCTAGGTGAATGGAGTATTCATTGCTATCTGATCGAGCATATCCAGAGCCCATTGATTACTCCGCCGCGCCAGTTTTGGCCTGACTGACTGCTGTTTATTGCAGTTTATTTTTCATTTTCGAGGGGTGACACCCGTCGCTCCTTCCGCTTTTCTTTTCTTTTCGCGGGGTGAGACCCGTCACCCCGCACGGATTTAATCGTCGTCGTATATTCGTTGTCCATTGTCTGTGTGTCCTCCGTCTATATTTAAATCGTATTAGGTAGGGTTTTTTTCCCCGTGATGGGGAAAAAACGAAAAAAGGACACTGACCCATGCTCGCCAACGGACTCAGACTCAGATTTTCCTCCTCTGACCACACCCGACGACCATCGCACGAACACGGACCTGGCCCCTAATGCTCCCTCGATTGATGGAATTGTTGATGACCCGCGCCGAACTATTCCCGTTGATGACGCCATGGAAGCCCTTTGCGCCTCGCCGAACCCTGCTCGTCCCAAGACCACGGCCTCGCCTCGCAATCCAGACCAGACCATCACTATCCACGCCGCTGACCACGCTCGAACCAGACCAAGCCCTCCCAACCTGAACCCATCCAGCCCATTGAACCATACCTCGACAGTGCTGGCTCTTACATTGTAGTCCAGCCTGTCGAGGAATCCGTTTCCTTCCGCCGTATCAACGTTTTCTGGCCGACGAAACAACTCCTTGCCATCTGCTCCCTAGCCAATCCCGACATTGAAGCCCCTGCGAACGGAACCTTGGTCATTAAAACCCAATCCCGAGCCCAAACCAAAGCCCTCCTCCGTACCACCACATTTTGTGGTAAATCCGTGACCATAACCTTACATTCCAACCGCAACACCACCAATGGCACCATCTTCGCGCCGGAGCTCCGCTTCGTGTCTGAAGCAGATATCCAAACGGAGCTCAGGCCGGGGGTTAGGGGGTGACCCACGTCCACCGCATCACCTCCTTTAAAGACGGTCAGAAACGTGATACAAGCCTCCTTGTCCTTACCTTCAACTCTACCACTCTTCCCAAGACTTTCCTAGCCGGCTACATCCGATACCAAGTCCGAGTATTTATTCCCAATCCCCTCCGCTGTTTCAATTGTCAGCGCTTTGGGCATGGCAGCAAGACTTGGCGCCAAACAGCACGCTACCCAAAGTGTGGTGAATCACCCCATCCTGATTCCACCTGCTCCAAACCTGTCCACTGTCTCAACTGCAACACACCCGACCATCTGACCACATCACCCCTCTGTCCAGTATGGCGCAAGGAGAATGAGGTCTGCGCTGTGAAGGCCACGACCGGGGTGTCATACCCCCAGGCCCGACGGTCTGTCGAAGCCACCTCCCCGTCAACGAAAACGTATGCTCAGGCGGCCACCGTTGCTCCCCCCACACGTCGCGTCAACACTACTTCTGCCTCGATGCAAACAGACATGATTCCCGGTTTAGCTCCACTCAAAAAACTTACTCCACTGACCACACCGACACAAACCACCCTGGCTCCCAACACTCAGACCACTCCGACACAAACCACCCTGGCTACCAACACTCAGACCACTCCGGCTCCAAACAAACGGACCACTCCAGGGAGGTGTGATAGGCCCCGCAGTCACTCCGCTGCGGGAGCAAATTCTCGTTCCCCGTCAGCGGGCCGGCGGTCCGGCCCAGCGCCGGCCGGCGCCCACGTGACCCGACCGTCTCCCGGCCGGCGGGCGTCCCCCGCGGCGATGACCGCCGGCGTGATCCTGCCAAGGTCACAGGTCGGCCGGACGGCTCGAGCGAGCCAACCACCGCCGGACGCACTCAACACACGTACCCACCTGAACTGCACTCCTGGCTCCGACATGCACCGAAAGGTGCTGACAAACATTAACTCTTCCCGATGTCTATTTTTTGCAATGGAATTGTCGTAGCTTGATATCAAAATGGGCCGAAATTAAAGCTTTTTTCAATATTCTCGCACCTATTGTCATAGCACTTCAAGAAACATGGTTTTTGCCTACAGATACATATAACTTCAATCTTTCCAATTACTCACTGTACCGTCACGATGAGGTCCGTGGACCACATCGCAGTGGCGGTACAGCACTGTACATCAACAATGATTTTACACATACACAAATTACACTGAATTCACCTTTACAAGCAGTAGCTTGTACTTTACGTTTGCATGGCAGGAATGTGGATGTATGTTCCATTTATATTCCACCACAAACAGATAACACAAACATTTTGATACAATTAGACAACCTCATAACACAATTCAAGAATCCTTTCATATTACTTGGCGATTTTGATGCCCATAGCCCAGCGTGGGATAGAACACGCACACTTATAGACACTCGTGGCCGCATCATTGAACAAATTTTAGACCGACATAATTTAGTATTACTGAACACCGGAGAACCAACCTTTTTTCACCTTGGACATAATACAGAAACAGCTATTAATTTATCAATATGCTCTCCGACTCTGGCCAATGATTATGATTGGACCATAGACACCGATATTCATGACAGCGATCATTACCCCATTAAATTAACACCCACATTTTTAACTGCGGCAGATACGACACCCAGTTTTATCCCTCGCTGGAAAATTTCGAAGGCCGATTGGACAACTTTTCAGGAACTTTCACATATTCAATACAACCCCAACATTTATCCCGTCGAAAACATCAACCAAGTTACCAAAACACTTCTCGAAGCAGCTTCCACCGCTATTCCACAAACAAAACCTTTCACAAAAAGAACACCAGTTCCCTGGTGGTCGATAGAAGTTTCCCGAGCAATAGTCGCAAGAAAGAGAGCATTTAGAAAATATTTACGCCATCCCGACCAACAAAATTTAGTCAGCCGTAATTATGAATGTGCGAAGATACGCCGCATCATTCGCGAAGTTCGTCGCCGTTCATGGTCACTATATTTACAACAACTCACCTCTCGAACACCTTTAAGCAACATCTGGCAGTTAATCCGCCGATTATCAGGACGCACTCCATTTAAATCACTCCCGGCACTCAAAATTCAAAACACCACAATTACAGACCCACAAACAATAGTAAATACAATAGCGGACACCATGGCTCACAATAGCTCTGACAATAACTATAGACCGGAATTTCTACAAAATGCACAACATACATTTCACAGCGATTTGGCACAATTCGATTCGGACAACACTAAACATACAATATCCCGTTTCAAGTTTCAGAACTAGATACTGCAATTTCCTCAGCCGGTAATACTTCTGTAGGTACCGACAATTTACATTATTCCTTTTTCAGACATCTATCCAACGACACAAAACATTGCATCTTACAAACATTTAATGCATTATGGTCTGGCCATACTTTCCCCGAAACCTGGAAGGAAGCCCTCATTGTCCCTATTCCAAAACCCGGCAAAAACCACAGCAACCCCAACAATTTCCGACCTATCGCTCTCACCAGTTGTCTAGGAAAACTTTTCGAACGTATGATTGTAAAAAGACTGACCTGGTACTTAGAAACAAATCACCTGTTATCTCCAATTCAATGCGGTTATCGTCATGGCCACAGTACAATAGATCATCTCATTCGATTAGAAACTGACATACGCCTTGGTTATAAAAAAAAACATGAACACACCATTGCAGTATTTTTAACATTAGTAAAGCGTATGATATGATATACAAACCGGAATTAATTTCCAAACTTCTTCACTTCGGCGTCAAAGGAAATTTAGCTCATTATTTGATAGGATTTTTGTCTGGTTCCCGTCATTTTCATCTCCGGTGCAGGTCAGCGATTTCCGATCCACGTTTTCTTAAGAACGGATTACCACAGGGGAGTTGTATTTCACCAGTATTATTCAACATCATCATTAATTATATTTTCGATAACATGCCTGCCAATCTATATAGTGCGATTTGGTGCTCCGGCAAAAATTATGAACATTGTTTAATTCGATTACAAAACACACTTGACCGGATACATGGACCGGTCCATCAAATACGGTTTCACATTTTCAGCTCCAAAATCTCCTACAATGATATTCAGCAAATCAACCCCGTGCCCAAATCCAGATACACCACTTCACCTCGGAAACACTGACATACATTTTGTGAATTCGTTCAAATTTCTTGGTGTTATTTTCGATCGCAAGCTTTCCATGCACCAGCACGTCGAACACATCCAGACCAAATGTTTTCACAGACTCAATTTATTACGCTGTATTACATCTTCATCATTCGGATTCGATCGTCACACGCTATTACAATTATACAAATCCTTGGTTCTTCCCATCATAGAATATGGCTCTATAGTTTACGCAAATGGCAGTACCTCCGCTTTGAAACTTTTGGACACCTTACAAAATAAATTTATTCGCATAGCACTCGGTGCAATGACCACGTCTCCCATTACTTCTTTACAAATCGAATCAGGAATTCCACGATTAGGTCTCCGAAGAATTGAACAAACACTCAGATATGCCGCAAAAATTCAATTTAGAGAACACCACCCCACACACGCATCTTTACAAATTCTCCCAAATCTACACCACGAATATTTAGGTCCCGCCGAAAAGCGAACCGGGCTTACCATAGCTTCACGCATTAAAACATTTTCTACACAACTCCAATACAACATTCCACATATTACAGCTCTTTCTTCACCAACTACACCATCGTGGCAGATGGCCGAACGAAATATTTTTATCTCACCACCACTCCAAAATCACAGCTTTGTCCAGAATACGTCAAACAAAAAATCCACCAGTTTCGCTATCGTTATCGCCATGTTCCTTTTGTTTTTACCGACGGATCTAAAGACGATAATTACACAGGAAACGCCATTGTTGCAGGTACACACACAAAACAACATTGCTTGCCAAACGGGACATCCATTTTCATCGCCGAATTGCACGCCATTCTCACTGCCCTTCGCTATGTCCGCAACCGTTCAATTTGTCACCCCATGCGCCATGTCATCACTTGTTCCGACTCAAAATCTGTTCTTCAATCTCTTTCTTCACTTTCCTTTTCGCACCATTGCCATATTTCCATTTATGATACACTCGAAACACTTCATCTGATGGGCATGAAGGTCCGTTTCCTGTGGGTGCCCAGTCACTGTGGTATCCCAGGAAACGAGGAAGCAGATCATTTCGCAAAACAATCACTACAATTAACACACATCACAGAAATCCCACCACATTTTGACGCCATCAAATCAACAATACGACAGAACATTCGACATTTTTGGAACCAACAATGGACTGAAACCACAAACTACACACAATTACGTCTCATCAAACCTGTAATCGAAAACTGGACCACTTCATATAAAAAACATACAAGAATAAAAAGTTACATCACGGCTCCGCATAGGTCACACGTTTCTCACCCATCGATATATTTACACTGCTTCACCACGACCTTCATGCCCATCATGCAACACTCATCTTACCGTTTCACATATTCTCCTACACTGTCAAAAATACCATCAACATCGAAAAACACTTACCAACTACTGCCGTACACACAACATCCCCCTTTCTTTGCCCACACTATTAGGAGATACACACCCTTTTCTCATCAATCTACTTTTCATTTTTCTCCGAAACACCAACTTACTTCAGGACTTGTAAATTGACTTCTAGAACATAATTTTTTTCCCTCTCTATTTCTATTCACGGCACGAAATGGCCTGAGCAGGCCGAAGTGCCCGACATAATAAAAGTAAAATAAGTAAAAAAAGTAAGTCTAGGTGCTGGCACATTTGTGACGTAATGTACACTCCTTGCATCTCTCTGTTCTACTTGGTTCCGACATTCTCGGGATTCAAGAGTCTGATATATGCTATGGAGCTACGTACGCAGCGCAGCACGGAACAGCTGCATACGTGAGTCGTGAAAACCAACGCCTTCTTCCGTTCCAACTTTTACAGCGAGCACTCAAAACTCGTGTCCACTTAAGTGCAAGCTAATTGGCTGCTGGCATGGCCGCGTTCGAGGTTGATAGCTGAATATGCTGAAGAGAAAGAGGCAATCGACGTTCGGATTGTGTCCGTACGCCAAGCATACTCCGGTGTAAACTGAAGCAGTCCCAGAGCCTGCGCATGGGCTTGTGCTTTTACTGATAGCTCTGCCACGATAATCGTAGAAACTTCAATGTCCCTGTATGATATGCTTAGATACGCTCAAGGTACTATCGAATGAGCAGACTTCAGGCTTATCTGCTTAGCTATGACTGCACCGGACGTTGGTTCGTCAGATACTGCAAGAAACAGAGAGAAGAGCTTTCAAACTGGTGGGAACCTCTGGCCATTGAACTGAGCACCTTACATCTTCTGCACGTGTTTTAGTGTTGATGTGGCGTTGCCCGCTATGAGGTTTTGCCAATATGCGCGCCTTCAGGTGACGTCTGATGAAGGATACCTTTGTCAAGAAGACAGCCAATGGACAGTGGTTATGAAGGCGGCTTTCTATTGTGCAATGTCATGTCAATGTCACGTTGAAGGTGTGCAAGATGCGGAAAGCGTGACAGACAAAAAATACAAACACTATTCGGATGTGACAAGAAATGAAGCCTTGGGACATGACATTTGCTACGTCATGATAGGTTAAAAAATCAGTGGGACATACCATGCATACCGATCGATTCAAACTATATATATACATATATATATATATATATATATATATATATATATATATATATATAAACATTGCATTGCACAGAAACCAGGGAGAATAAGTATATGCCCGAAAGATCAAGCCAAGTTCCACTTGACCTCGTACCGAGATCATTTGGGTAGCAATGCACGTGAGAGACATCGTTAAGTAAAGGACATTTTCCAACTGAGATGATGTTCTACCTACGATACCCTGAGGAATGTGTTATCTACCTACACAATTCGCCCAGCCAGATTTCCCCGTACCAAATCTACAAGAAATTGTCTTCGTGCCATGTCATGTTATGGAATAGCATGGTATGACATGGAATGAAGTGGAATGTCGTGAGTTTTGCTACCGGCGTGGTAGCGGGAAGTGGGTGAATGGTCGGACCGCTCGGTCTGTTCGGGAATATCCCGAACAGATATAGCGTGTTCGGGAATATTCGGCCAACGAAGCGTCGCAGCTGGCCGACAAATTTAAGTATATTCTGCTTAATCACTTGACATCTTCTGGCAAAGTTTTCTCATATTAGGTCGTTTATTTAATCCAGGTCACTTGTGCCTACTTCTAAAGAATTCGACTGCTCACGTTTTAGTTCAACGCATTTGTCTTAGTGTTATTGATGTGTATACAGGAGTGCCAATAACTGATATATCACAAATTTGTTGCAATAGTTCTGGTCAACGACCTGCAATCAGGTCATCTTTGGGACATTGCCACAGTTGTCTTCATAATTATATTTGTGAAGAAGCCAGACTGCAGGTTCGATCGTGGCTACTGTGAAGGAACCAGACTGCACGTTCGATCGTGGCGACTCAACCAACCTCACAAAGCGCAATTTTTGGAAGGAAATCGACATGCTGGGCAGGCATAGCCCGTCAGAAGTGCACGCAACAATGTTTATGCTGTGTCGTATTGCTATAGCGCAGCGTTGTGTATTTTGATCACTTATTAATCAAAATAATAATTATAAAATATATTCTAATAGCCCTAGTAGCTCTTCTAGTCGATCCAGTCAGACCTACTAGGACTTATTTTGGTGTACCTCATCAACACTTGTTACAAGCTGTATTCTGTGTAGCCTTTTGCTACAGACGACTTGCACTTGGCTAGCTGGCGTACTTAGCAGTGGTTTGATGTGATGGAGAAGCTGATATTATAGTCGTGTACAGAGGAGGCGTTCTTCGGTATTAAATCCTGACTAGCCGGTGAACGATTTACCACAATATGGGCGGTTGTTTCTCAGCCTTCTCCTCATTTTCTCGTTTGATCTTCTCTGTTTTTGGTTTGAAATGCTGTTATGAGATATTCCACAAGATAATAACATGAGCTAATGCTATGCTGGGAGGCTTTTATTTCGACCAGCAAGCGTAGGTGAATTCCAGACCCAGCCAAATCAGCCGTACTCAGTGCTTTAATACTGGTCTCCAAATTCTGAATATATTAAGCCTGGGAACAATATAAGATTGTTTAATACAACGAAGAATGGCTCTTAGACGCTCCTTGGTTTTAGACATTGCGTGTAAAGAAAATATACGACCTTCAATATACCAGGAGGTGCTGAGTTGACATCAAAAGTAACGATAAAGATTATACTTTATTCCTCATCGGCCAGGGGCCATCGTCAGGAGTGGACACTCCTGACGATGGCCCCTGGCCGAAACGTTGAGTAATAAAGTATAATCTTTATCGTTACTTTTGATGTCAACTCAGCACCTCCTGGTATATTGAAGGTCGTATATTTTCTTTACACGCAACAATATAAGAGGCAGCAATCCGCGCATTCGGGCTTGTCTGACGACACTGGGATTCATGCCGACACGTTTGCCATTTACAACTATACACCCTGCTCCAGTGACTGCCGTCCAGTCAAACACGATTGGCGCCACTGACGCTGAAATGGAATTGCTGTCATTGAAATGGTTTGCCAGCAATTTTGAAGGATTCTTTCAGCTTTTGCAGAAGCAAGCTGTGATTGACATTTCAGAATGCGGAGCAAATGTGCAAATCACACACGTCTGGGAGACGGCAGAAATCAGGGTGCTGTTTTATATACTTTTGAGGGGGAATGCGCTCCCTCAGGGTTGCCTTTGCCCTCCCCCACACAAAAATCAACTTTTAACATGAGGCTCTATGGAGTGTGTCCCCAATCCATTTGCCATTTACAACTATGCTCCCCGCTCCTGTCCAGACACGTGTGATTGGCGCTATTGGAATGGTTTGTCAGAAGTTTTGAGGTGTTCATTTAGCTTATGCAGAATTAATTTGTGATGGACATCTTAGAATGCGGAGCTATAGCCTGTGCAAATCACATCTGTCTGGGAGAGTGCAGAAATAGTGCTCCAGATGAAAGTGCAATAGTGCTCCAGATGATAGTGCAATAGTGCTCTTGATGATACGGAGAGCAGCGTGCTCAAATTAAAAGCACACGATCGTCCGGGGATGAATCCGTGTTGGTCGTTGGACAAAACTGGCTTGACATGATGAAATGAACAGGCACACACGACTTTTGATAAATGTTTGCTAAATAGTGGTGCCCAGAGGTGCAGAAATTGTAAAAGCTGCCTCCTACATGGAAGCCAGTCACCAAAGCTGTTTCGCTTGTAATTTCTGGCATGCGCCGGTAACTCACGTGATAAACATGGTGTGCTGCCTGCTAAGTTCTACTCAACATTCTTGGACGCCGTCGTGGCCTTCAGTCCATGTTGATAATCAACTGCTGCTCCCAATACTCCTCGTTGAATAAATGCCCAGCCATGTTACGTGCGCGGCCGTAAGACACTATTCAACCGAAAATCACACTCAAATCCGATGCTGTTCTACCTGCAACTCCGCATTCATGACAAAAAACGCAGCCGGTGTGTTGAATTGTCTTTTGTTGTATTTTGCAGACTTTTTGACAATTAGTGCAGCGCTATGCTCACGTTTTCACAGCATTGGCTTTATGAAACAAAAGAGTGGTTTCGTGCGTTGAAAATGCTGAGTTCTTTTTCGTGACGGATATTTTTTTCGCGATGGGCTTAACGAAACGCGATGTAGTAGAATTCGAAAAATATTGTCAGAAGGACTTTTTTCATGAAACTCGCCTCTGCTCATTTTTTTCCAAAAACGAAAACATTGATATTTTTCAATCCTTCCAATACGAGCAAAACACTTGGGTCTGCACTTATGCGGCTGACTACTTTATCCTGAACATAATCTTTATTCGAAAATCATCGGCTTCGTCAGAATGACACATGCATCCTGGTACTTGATCTTAGCATTATCGGCGACCTTGACTCCTCTGCCTCTCATTGTGTTGGACTTTGTCTTCAGTTTGCTTAACATCAATACAAGCACATAAATAAATTTCGCTTCACGACTGAGGTATGCGAGCTACGACAACGTCCCGGTGACGAACTACATCACCGATATTGACTATTTTACCTGACCCGCAGGGTCAACTAAGGACGAAAATAAGGATTTCAAGTGACTTTGGAAGCTCAATGATGAACCTACGTCGCACGGTGTACTGTATCTCTGTCCAGCTAACAGCAACAGTTTGGGAGAATGAGACTGGAGCCCCGGTACAGCAACGGGTGGCAAATTCTGCTGGACTGCGAGATTATATGGTGCATAAACGATACAAACCATCATATACCATTTACCCATTCACATCAATTTCAATGGCTCCTCTTGGCGCCGTTCGCGAAGGTGATTTCTGTCCTGCTGATGTCACGCAGCATTGTTTGCGATCGGGGAAAATTCGATTCCCACTACAGTTGATCGAAGACATTGCAGTGGCAGCAACGCTGCACAGCGGTTTCGACCGTCACAGAGGTGCCGTGTTAGAGGAATGCCGAACAGCAGTTTTGACACTCACAGCAATACCGTGTTACAGCAATGTTGCGTCGCAGTATTTGTATTCGCAGTCGTGTCGCATCGCAGTAAAGTCGGTCGAAATTTTTGCTACTGCAGTGATGTCGTGTCGATACTGCTGCAGCTGCAGTTGTCGCGCGGCTGCAATTTCGCGTCGCAATGTTTGCAGTCGGCAGCAGTATTGCATTCGCACGTCTGGCGTAGAACTGATTAATTCGGTGTATGTGGCAATTCATGGTTGAAGTTTGTGAAAGTGTGTTTGTTTGACGCTGCCTCGACAATAACGCGCTCGAAAACACCAGCAGTCCAGATTATGCCACAGACCTGCGTTGCTGGGCGTGTCGGTGACAGTGACGTCATGACCTGCCTTCCTGGGCGTGTCGGTGTCAGTGACGTTATGACCTGCCTTCCTGGGCGTGTCGGCGACACTGACGTCACGACCTGCCTTGCTGGGCGTGTTAGCGACAGTGACGTCATAGCCTGCATTGCTGGGCGTGTCGGAGACACTGACGTCACGACCTGCCTTGCTGGGCGTGTTAGCGAAGTGACGTCATAGCCTGCCTTGCTGGGCGTGTCGGCGACACTGACGTCACGACCTGCCTTGCTGGGCTTGTTAGCGACAGTGACGTCATAGCCTGCCTTGCTGGGCGTGTCGGCAACACTGACGTCCGACCTGCCTTGCTGGGCGTGTCGGCAACACTGACGTCCGACCTGCCTTGCTGGGCGTGTTAGCGACAGTGACGTCATAGCCTGCCTTGCTGGGCGTTCGGCGACACTGACGTCACGACCTGCCTTGCTGGGCGTGTTGCGACGTGACGTGCCTGCCTTGCTGGGCGTGTGCACACTGACGTCCGACCTGCCTTGCTGGGCGTGTCGGCACACTGACGTCGACCTGCCTTGCTGGGCGTGTCGGCAACACTGACGTCCGACCTGCCTTGCTGGGCGTGTTAGCGACGTGACGTATAGCCTGCCTTGCTGGGCGTCGGAACACTGACGTCCGACCTGCCTTGCTGGGCGCGTCGGCACACTGCGTCACGACCTGCCTTGCTGGGCGTGTTAGCGACAGTGACGTCATAGCCTGCCTTGCTGGGCGTGTCGGCAACACTGACGTCACGACCTGCCTTGCTGGGCGTGTCGGCAACACTGACGTCACGACCTGCCTTGCTGGGCGTGTCGGCAACAGTGACGTCGACCTGCCTTGCTGGGCGTGTCGGCAACACTGACGTCCGACCTGCCTTGCTGGGCGTGTCGGCAAACTGACGTTGACCTGCCTTGCTGGGCGCGTCGGCAACACTGACGTCACGACCTGCCTTGCTGGGCGTGTCGGCAACACTGACGTCACGACCTGCCTTGCTGGGCGTGTCGGCAACACTGACGTCACGACCTGCCTTGCTGGGCGTGTCGGCAACAGTGACGGCACGACCTGCCTTGCTGGGCGTGTCGGCAACAGTGACGGCACGACCTGCCTTGCTGGGCGTGTCGGCAACAGTGACGGCACGACCTGCCTTGCTGGGCGTGTCGGCAACAGTGACGGCACGACACAGGTGTGACGACCGCCGTTTCCTTTGCAGGCGCCCTCAGAGGCTGTGCGAAGAACTTCTACAACTTGGCCGTTCGGTTCGAGGTGATGTTCTCCTCCAAGGAAAAGATCAACGAGACGGATGTGGTGTATCATGTCAGATTCAAGTGAGCGCGAGCCGGCGTCTATCGGCATTAATGACAAGCCCGATTTGACCAGGGGATGGAGGGGTGTGTTTGTAGTCCTTGTGTCGTCTCTCCAGATAACCCAAGAACGCAATCACCAGGAGCCGCTATGCTTACCCCTACAGTAAATGATGCTACACCTTGTGCGGTAAAAATTCCCCAGGTCATCCGAGTCACTGGCTATGATGTCATCAAAGAAGCCATGTCTTCCGAATGCCCGAATAGGACCGGTGGGCTTTTTATCCGGTCTGGTATATATGGTAGTCTGTCAAACGGTCTTTAGGTTGGTTGCAAAATGTGTTGAAAATCAATATTAGCATTTAAAAACCTGGTTAATAATCACAAAACAAATTATGAGGTACGTTGTAAAATTCCAGCCAGCAATTTTGTCGTATTCAGCATGTATTCAGCAATTTAATGATAAATACTCAAATATTTCGAGAAATCTGGCATGATAATTGTTGAACATAGAAGATGATCAAAGATATTCGTTACTAGATATCAGGTTCGCTTAAATTGACATGGTCGAGTTATATGAATGCAAATTCTTTTTTTAATAGCAGAAATATTGGAATGATTGGAAAATCTAAATAATTTATATCGGCCCGTGAATTGCTCCTCCTGTATAATCCTTAATTGTATCCCATACAAAAGTAGTGTGCTGTTGTCTGGGAAAGTAATCACGATTCTATGGTTTATTAGATTACTACATTGTACAAACACGTGGTCAGAATTATTCACCAAACCATATTTATATCCTGCAAATGAATTATTTGTCAAACATAAAATTATCACGTTTCAGGACATAGTCGATGAACAGTGGACTCGCATCTTACCAAGCATTACGAGCACCTCTTTCTGACATGTTGGTAGCACCTTGGTTGGTAGCACCTCTCATGATATGATACTAAAACACGGTGACCTCTGGTTGACAGCGGTTGAGTACGTTTTTGTATTTTGGTGTTTTCTTTACTGTACCAGTGCTTGAACTAAAACTTGTTTCGTGGCGATGCCCGGTAATGAGCCTGCAAAGAGCATGTTAGCGCTCGCAACACGCAGTACATTATTGCAACATACGAGCTACTGCAATGATTGTCAGTGATCCTTTGATGATGTATGCATGATTGCTCAGTTTGTTTATTTTTAATTTTTGTCCTTCCCTTTATCGATTCCCATAGTCTTCTTTTTCTTTGGACTTGTTTTCGGTATAGGCATATTTTCCTGTGAACTGAGACTGTACTTCAAAGCTCTTCCACCAGTCCCAATAGCTCCTGCAGCTTCAAGATGCCCCTCCAGAGTTAAATTTCCCCTCCAATTTCAAGGACCCCTATAGCTTTAAGAGACCTATCCAACTCTCAGGCTCTCCTCTTCTCAGCTGGGCCTCACAAAATCCCGACACTCAGTGACCATGAACTTGGAAAGAGACCGGTTTCGGCACGCTTCGCGAGCAAAAAAAAATGATGTACCTGGTCAAGATCCAAAATGTTTGCTTGCTTCAGTGTATTTGTTTAGTGGCTGCGACTCTTGTCGACTGCCCCTCCCCCTAATCTACCTTCCTTTCCAATAGCATACGATTTTTGACATGCTTATTCACGTTAACTGGTTGTGGCAGGGCGGCCGATTTTCTGTGACCGTGACCGAATGTGATCTGCTGGCTTTGTGGCGGTTTTACGCGTGACTGCATGGTGCTATGGTGCAGTCAATGCTGATTAGCTAGCACTGAGGAACGGCTGAGGTCGATTGGCTGAATCTGTGGTGGGACTGACAGCGATTGGCCACTTCTGCTTCCCGCCCAACTGCAATTGGCCAATTCTGATTCTAGCTCAACTGCGATTGGCTAACCTTGCGGCGGAGCTCACTGCCATTGGCTGACTGAGAACGGGCTGGCCGCGATTGGCCGACGCAACAAACGAAGCCGACTGATTGGTTGACGCCTCGGCAGGGTCACCCAGCTCGGTCGGCTGGACTCTCCCACGTTCGAGAAGGGTGCGGCGGAGCGACTGACCATTTCATCGGCGCCGGACATGTGCTGCGCCTCGCTGGCTCCCCCCGGCGTCAACCTGATCAGCACCGACGTGTTCTCCGCCATCCACCCGTACCACTTCATCTTCGACAAGTCAGTGGGGAACGGCGCCGTAAACGTTCACAATGCCAACAGAACAAGTGGGGAAATGTTCACAATGCCAACAGAACAAGTGGGAGAATGTTGACAAAGCCAACAGAACAGTGGGGAACGGCGCCGCAAACGCTCACAATGCCAACAGAAGAATGTTAATTCTGGCCATGCTGGCGGGAGACGGATCTCGGGAGCCTCCCCCTCGGGTTTTCCCCGAATATCCACTGAATTAATAGATGTAAGCACACGAAGCTTTCAACACCTTCTTAAAAATCAGCTTTGCATATCTGGTCAGGCTCAGTTATCAAGCTGCATATCAGGTCAAGAACACCAAAGGTCATTGACCTGGAACGGGTCAAATAAGGTAATGTTGCAAACACTTGGAAACGCCGCCATTCGGAATAGTTTCAACATATCAACACCAAACTCAGATCACCTTGCTCTTTCATGAAGACGAATCCTGCTACCTGGCAGCTTTAATTAAGGGCAAGGATTCTAACCTGATATCAGGTCAATTTCCGTTCTATTGCCGTCTAAAGTGGGAAAGTTCAACTACGGATATTTTTTTACACGTCAAAAATAATAAAGTGCATGTAATACACATTCTGGTTTAAAATATGCGTCAAAGGTCAATGACATCAGGTCAAGTCATGTATATTCTACACAATGTCATCTGAAACAGTACGTAACCGATTCTCGTGAAGTTGCATTTGAATTCGGTTTCAGCGCCGCCTAAATCGTGCGACATGACATTGGCTGGCCAACCGATGCTCTGAGATGACGTAACCTCGTGTGATTGACCTCATTTGACCTGCATTGACCTTTCCATATAATTACATTCCAGGCATACAGAACAGTGTGCATGGGTTAGCATATGATGTTTCGCAAATCGACTGGTCCGATGATGCCACCAGGTAACCGGTGACGTTAGGTGTTCATTTGCTACAAGTCGGCTCATCTACGTCCGATGACGCCACCAGGTAACCGGTGCGACAATTTGCTTCCGACACGGCCACGCAGGAGTGAGCCGGCGTACTGCATCCACTCGCCGCCGATGTGAATTCGGTGCTCGCATTGCGGTGATTTCAGTGTGAGGAGGCGGTGACGCAGCCAGCCTTTCTCGCGAGCGCGATGGCTGGTGGGCGGCGCTGTCAGCGAAAGCGGCTGAAGTGTGACCGGCCGAGTTGGCGCGGTTTGTGACCGGCCGAGTTGGCGCGGTTTGTGACCGGCCGAGTTGGCGCGGTTTGTGACCGGCCGAGTTGGCGCGGTTTGTGACCGGCCGAGTTGGCGCGGTTTGTGACCGGCCGAGTTGCGCGGTTTGTGACCGGCCGAGTTGCGCGGTTTGTGACCGGCCGAGTTGGCGCGGTTTGTGACCGGCCGAGTTGCGCGGTTTGTGACCGGCCGAGTTGGCGCGGTTTGTGACCGGCCCGCAGGCGTCAAGGGGAAGGCCACGTCCATTCGCTGTACAGGTTGTCGGGCCGCGGCTGCTGGTGGCAGACTCCGCCGATGGAATGCGATGCAAGTCGGAGTTGATGCGATGCGCAACGGTCTGAACCAACTCGTGGTTTCTTGTCCAGGCATGAGAGGTCCAGACTAACTCGTGGTTTCTTGTCCAGACATGAGAGGTCTGGACCAACTCGTGGTTTCTTGTCCAGACATGAGAGGTCTGAACTAACTCGTGGTTTCTTGTCCAGACATGAGTGGTGCGGACTAATTCGTGGTTTCTTGTCCAGACATGAGTGGTCTGGACCAACTCGTGGTTTCTTGTCTAGACATGAGAGGTCTGAAGTAATTCGTGGTTTCTTGTCCAGACATGAGTGGTCTGTACCAACTCGTGGTTTCTTGTCTAGCCATGAGAGGTCTGAGGTAATTCGCGGTTTCTTGTCCAGACATGAGTGGTCTGGACCAACTCGTGGTTTCTTGTCCAGACATAAAGTCATAAAGTCATAAAGTGTTAAGGCTTAATAAGAGCCACAGGGGCCCATCTGGGTTAAGCCTATCTGGAAAAGGTACTATAAATGAACATACTGTCACCCCAATCAATCACTTACCTCAAGTTCCTAGGAAGCGATATATCGCAGCCTATCTAGCACCAATTAACTTGCTATTGCATAACACACTCCCATTGTGCTACCATAGACAATCTCATCAGTATCACATCCCGAAGGAAGGTGCTGAACCCACTGCTAGGTACACCCTATATAAAGTTATAAAGCGTTTAGACTTAATAAGAGACTCACTTCATATTGCATAACACACCCAACAATTACAAACTCCTCCCATCATACCCATCGTGCTACCATAGACAATCTCATCAGTATCACATCCCGAAGGAAGGTGCTGAATCCACTCCTAGGTACACCCTATATAAAGTTATAAAGCGTTTAGACTTAATAAGAGACTTACTTGCTATTGCATAACACACTCAACAATTACAAACTCCTCCCATCATACCCATTGTGCTACCATAGACAATCTCATCAGTATCACATCCCGAAGGAAGGTGCTGAATCCACTGCCAGGTACACCCTATATAAAGTTATAAAGCGTTTAGACTTAATAAGAGACCCAAGCGTTTAAACATGAGTGGCGCGGACTAATTCGTGGTTTCTTGTCCAGACATGAGAGGTCCGGACTAACTCGTGGTTTCTTGTCATGGTGTAGCAGCCGACTTCTTAATACAGAAACCTTACTTACCCCTTATTACAATAGCCCTGATTTCCTTTTAATATAAGAACCTTGATTACCCCTTAATACAACAATCCTACAACCTTAATGAACCCTTAATACAACAACCTGCTT
The DNA here is from genome assembly GCA_034440615.1 of Ashinkailepas kermadecensis. Taxonomy (NCBI): domain Eukaryota; kingdom Metazoa; phylum Arthropoda; class Thecostraca; family Neolepadidae; genus Ashinkailepas; species Ashinkailepas kermadecensis. Next base: position 61,377 of record JAOTOM010002179.1, read on the forward strand.
GCCCCTTAGTGCGACAAGCCTGCTTATACCTTAATGCATCAACCCTGCTTCTCCCGTAATACCAAGATTCGTTTTTATTCATGGAATAACATCTGATGTTGACACCCAATACCTTTTTCCTGTGACAATAATTAATTTTAATCGAAGATAAATTGCCACTCTAGGAGCAACTGAAACTGGGGGACACTGGGCGCATGTGTCACCCCATCCCCGAGGAAAGGTGGAGGCCCTTTGACCGGGACATGGCAACCACCCTAAGATAGGCTCGAGTGCACCCCACCCCCGCTCAGCAAACTTTTCGGCCAAGAGTGCTCATCCAGGGGCCTTCCCAGTAGCACCCCGCAGAGGAAGTGACTCCTCTCCAGAACAGTGCCCCCTACCCCCATGAAAATTCCTGGATCCGCCCCTGATCCAAGCTGTTGTCATCCAGTCCAAGGTTATGCATCCTCTATTTACCGTAGCTTTGTGCGCCAGTGGTAGGTCATTTTGAAATAGGATTAGGGTTGATTTGTTGCGATGGGGCTCGAGAGGCTAACATTTATTGAAATAAGTTGAGTAAATTTACCCTATTTTTGATGGTGCTCATTTTGTGCTCAGAGTAATCATAATGATTCAATTTCGTAGGGAGCCATGCAAACATTAAGGCTGCATTAAGCAAAATCAGAGGTGTTCAGCACATCAAGCAGCATGCAATTTTCCTCGGAGGCTGGACAAAGAGACTTCTCACGGGACGGGAAGCCAACGGGCTTTCCCTGGACGATCAATTGCTTTTTTCTCCGTAGACAAGCTAGCCAAATATGACCTTTATGGTCATATTTGGCCATATGAATGGGCACCTTCATTGGCCAAATAATGGCCACCTTCATCAAAACGGTGGCCATTATGAATACATATACGATTACGCGATGCCCAAAATATGATTTTAATGATATCGAATGCACCACATAAAGATGGCACCATCTAAAAGTGCAGTCGTATTACATGAAAATTTGACATTGGATTGGAAGTGGAAGAGATGATAATGGAAAGACATTAAGTCCGCAGGACAGCCGACAGCGCTATGTGGGATACACGCGGTGCAGGAATCGGCTTAGGTCACGCATGCCGAATGCTAAGCATCGAATTCAATTTATGTCGCAAGCCAGGCTGGAAGACCGCCAAGTGCCGACTTGAACGGAATTGCTTCACAATTGCATTGTTTGTGCGTGCTGACTATCGGATGGGAAAAGCAGGCGATGTTAACTTTGTGAGCCAGGGTCCTATGCAGGGGAGCAACTAGGATAATGTGAGAGGGGTGTAATGCGTTTTTAGAGGCCTCAACCTACACGAGAAATTAAAACGTTTGGGCCCCTCTGGCAGAACGGGGGAGCTGTAGCCGTCTTAGCCCCCCCCCCACGTACACTTGTTGCGCTATTGGTCCTAGGATGAGAGGCCGGAGAAATTATCTCGGTAGGCGAGGATCCTGGGGTGGAAAGGCCGAATAATTAGCATCGGTAGGCGCGTGTCCTATGGTGAAAAACTTGGCGAATGGTCTCCGCAGGTGAGGGCCCTATGGTGACAAGGCCGGAGAAATTGTCTCCATAGGTGAGGGTCCTAGGGTGGAAAGAGCGGCGAAATTGTCTCCATAGGGGAGGGTCCTGGGGTGGAAGTGGCGGCGAAGTGACCTCGATAGGCGAATGCGATCATTTCACAAACAGCATGCGTGTTGAAGGACAGCTCGCTCTCCCTAGTTCAAGGTCGGCCAGTCAACAAGGACAACTCGCTCTCCCTAGTCGAAGGTCAGCCCGTCAACAAGGACAACTCGCTTTCCCCGGTCCACGGTCGGCCCGTCAACAAGCACAACTCGCTCTCCCCAGTCCACGGTCGGCCAGTCAACAAGGACAACTCACTCTCCCTAGTCCAAAGTCAACCCGTCAACAAGTACAACTCGCTCTCCCCAGTCCACGGTTTGTCCGTCAACAAGGACAACTCCCTAGTCCAAGGTCAACCCGTCAACAAGGACAACTCGCTCTCCCCAGTCCACGGTCGGCCCGTCAACAAGGACAACTCACTCTCCCTAGTTCAAGGTCAGCCTGTCAACAAGGACAACTCGCTCTCCCCAGTCTACTGTCGGCCCGTCAACAAGCCAAGGACAATTCGCTCTCCCCAGTCCATGGCCGGCCCGTCAACAAGCCAAGGACAATTCGCTCTCCCCAGTCCACGGTCGGCCCGTCAACAAGCCAAGGACAACTCGCTCTCCCCAGTCCACGGTCGACCCGTCCGTCAACAAGGACAACTCACTCTCCCTAGTTCAAGGTCAGCCTGTCAAAAAGGACAACTCGCTCTCCCTAGTTCAAGGTCGGCCCGTCAACAAGGGCAACTCGCTCTCCCTAGTTCAAGGTCGGCCCGTCAACAAGGACAACTCGCTCTCCCAAGTTCAAGGTCGACCTGTCAACGAGCCAAGCACATGCTCGAAACTTCCAGGAGTGGACGGTCATCAATGACATCAATGTCATCAAAAAACGGCGAGCGCGCACGTGCCGATGAAGCTACCTTTTCCTTAATCAGCAACCGAGCGCGGATCTAATGCGTTCGGCGGATTGGACAAAAGCCTAAAGCGTAGACCAGCCTAAGGCGGCCTAGCCCGCTTGTCTCGATGAATGCCACCATTAATCGCTCATCGGCCGGCTGGAACGGATGGCTCCGCTTCCGGCTCGCTGAGTTCGACAGGTCGGCACCATCAAAGTCACAGCTCAGCGGAAAATGAATGCCACTGCTGTCTCCGTTCTCCCAGCTGGTGCTCGAGTCGGAGTTTAGATTCGTTGCTGATCAGCGACGATGCGGACGACGAAGAGCAGAGCCGTTGTAAAGAGAGAGAGCCGAGGATAATGTAGAGGAGATACAAATATTCCGAAGGCCATTTTAGATCTTCATTGAACATCATCAGGTGCATCAGGTACATCAGGTACACGCTGCAAGAGGCGTGGGACGAATACAAAGGGGTGAGAGACTCAGGTGTGTGCACCCAGGAGGGGGATGGGGTCACCCGGGGGGAGTTGCGGGATCTTCCTCGGGCTCACAGGACAATGGCTCACCAGATGGTGGGTCAGTAGACTGTGGGTCTACAGACAATAGGTTAGCAGACCATGGGCCAGCAGACCATGGGCCAGCAGACTGTGGGTCAGCAGACTGTGGGTCAGCAGACAATAGGTTAGCAGACCATGGGTCAGCAGACTGTGGGTCAGCAGACAATAGGTTAGCAGACCATGGGTCAGCAGACTGTGGGTCAGCAGACTGTGGGCCAGCAGACTGTGGGCCAGCAGACTGTGGATCAGCAGACTGTGGGCCAGCAGACTGTGGGCCAGCAGACTGTGAGCCAGCAGACTGTGAGCCAGCAGACTGTGGGCCAGCAGACTGTGGGTCAGCAGACTGTGGGTCAGCAGACTGTGGGCCAGCAGACTGTGGGCCAGCAGAATGTGGGCCAGCAGACTGTGGATCAGCAGACTGTGGGTCAGCAGACTGTGGGTCAGCAGACTGTGGGAACGCAGACTGTGGATCAACAGACAATAGGTTAGCAGACCATGGGTCAGCAGACTGTGGGTCAGCAGACTGTGGGCCAGCAGACAATATGTTAGCAGACCATGGGCCAGCAGAATGTGGGCCAGCAGACTGTGGGCCAGCAGACTGTGGGTCAGCAGACTGTGGGTCAGCAGACTGTGGGCCAGCAGAATGTGGGCCAGCAGACTGTGGATCAGCAGACTGTGGGCCAGCAGACTGTGGGCCAGAAGACTGGGTCAACAGACTGTGGATCAACAGACAATAGCTCGGCAGACCGTGGGTCAAAAGGCAATAGGTCAGCAGACCGTGGGTCAACAAGCAATAGGTTGTCAGACCGTGGGTCAACACAGACGGTGGGTCAACAGGCAGTAAGTCAGCAGATCATTGGCCAGTAGATCGTGGGTCACACAGTAGAACGCAGCATATGATTGGTCAGCAGGCAGTGGGCCAAGAGGTAGTAGGTCAACAGGGAGGGACGAACAGGCAGTGGGGCATAACACACCGTCTAATAATTCACTGTATGGTTGTACAGTGAATTATTAGACGGTGTGTTATAAGGCAGTGGGGTTGCCATACGGTCGGTCGCCAAGCAGTGCGCAAACAGAAAATGGGTCATCCAACCCGTCATCCGTCAAAATCCGTCATCCACTTTGACAGTGGGTCACCAGAGATTGCAACAATGGGCCACCCATCTCTCAGACCACACCTGAGGTCAGTTCAGTCGAGAGACACTCAGCAGACAGACGTGACCGAACCCGCTCCAGCTCGACAAGAGCCCCACCGCGTGCCCGAATTAAGCCACGGAAACCGGGGCAGCCGAAGGCCTCGTAATCATCTGTTCAAGGATGCGTGACGTGACATAATGAGGTGGGGGGGGGTGATCCCGGCAGCCGGAGCGGGGTCCAGCTCTGCCTGGCTCTGTGATATACCGGTCTCCGCTGTGGGTGCCGTGCAACAGGATGTGGTGTGCCCCAGAGGCGTAGCCAAAAGGGGTCCCCCCCGCAACCAAAATTACACTGGATGAAACAAGAAACTTTGAGATTTTCGCTACGCAAAATGAAAAGTTTTCGGCTCGCTTCGGTCGCCGATAGCGATATCTGTTTCACTTTTTTAGTCGCCCCCTTAAGAAAACCCTGGCTGCGCCCCTGCTCTGACCTCCAGCTGTGCCTCGCCGGTCCGCCCTTCAGCTCGACTGTCAGACTGTGTTCTGTGCTGGCTAAGAACTGTGCTCTGTGCTCTGAGCTGGGAACGACGGAAACGCCGGCACATATTTACCATTGCCATCTGCGGGCTTTGTTCCTTGTGTTTACCGAACGTCGCTCGAATTATGTCTCGAATTATGTCACCAGCGAGCGAAGCAAGTACCCACAGGAAGCGTGTTTTCCGAAGATGCTGCCGTAGCGCTTGATTCAATATTGGAACTCCAGATGTTAAGCATACGCAATGGCCATGCAATACGCTTTTCAATCCGTTGCGGCGAGGTGGCATGCAGCGACTTATTTCCCTCGGGGCGTTATGCTGATAGTTGGAATATTGAAGCCTATTCCTGCGGGTTGTCACCCCAAATGTTCGGAAGGTTACTCGATAATACTCAGCAGTTAATGTAAATATTGAGCCGATGGCGTCCAATAGGTACTCAACATCACTTGTCCAATATATGGTGCGCGTGGCCAAGCGATCGAACAACGCAACCCGCCCTCGAACAGCAAGTTACGAGATCGCACCCACGCGTCTCCGAGACTGCTTTCAGTGGACGTGTATGCTCAGAACTCCGACAAGCATTGCCTTCGTGGTATATAATAGGCAATCGTCCCGACCCCATTCGGATGAGATGCAAAGTTTATAATGAAAGGATAGGAACTTGCCGTGCTCCAGATTACCTATTCGCAATAGACGTATATCACCAGAACACCGACAGCCTTGCTTTCATGGCATATAATGAGTATTTCGCCCGATCCCATTCGGGTGATATTCAAATTTTTTTTAATGAAACTAAAGGAACTTATCATGCTCCAGGCTGCTCCGGAGTTACCGGCAGGATCAAATCCGAGACGAGTCGCAGTGGTCGCATATTGAAGCAATTTATTGCTGAGTAGAGCCGGTCACTGGATGCTTAGGAAGCCGTCAGGCTTGCATTTCCACGAACACGCGACAGAATCTGTGATGCGGAAGAACCAATCCTCTGGAACTCTTATATGGGCCGTCACAGAGCTTAGCACACACTTACCTAAACCCAGATCGAGCCAAGGCTTCAACGCTGCCGTGTCGAATGGATTCAGTAGCTGCCCGAGCTGCTTTTAAAGTTGGCAATCAATTTTAGTTACCTCACACCATGTGAAGCTGGAGAAAAATTTGAGTTTCACCACATCAGCTGAAGAATAATAACACAGAGAGTATTGCGGCTCATCCTGCAATCTTCTCCTGCTCCAGTTTCATGAAATGCTTGCAGTTTTGTGCTGATCACATGCTTACTGGCACTTGACTCTGAGTAACACGAGACTGCGACCCAGTGTTTGAGGCTTGCGCCACAATTTACCCTTCACAGATGGAATTATTTTGTCCTGCTCCAGTTGTGTAGTCTTAGAACTTGTACACCTCAGGCCAGACTTCACGATTGTTAACTGGTACGTCACCACCAAACCAATACTTGTCGAAAACCTCCCAGCGGTGCGTGTCTACCAAGGAATGTCTGAGAGACGCGTGCGTCCGAGCAACGCGACGCCGATATCGCTGCCAGCGGGACGCAGCAGCTCAGTCGGCAGGGAGTCGGACTGTTGGTTCGAAGATCGTGGGTTCGAATCCCACAACCGGCGGGATCATTGAGTCCACCCGCGACCAACCGGCGCAAGAGGCTGGTGATGCTGTATGACCCACCGGTCGGATGCGTCGCAAAAGAACCCAAGTAACTACCATGTCGCTGCCGCCCAAGGACGGGTCAGGTCATTTGACCAACGCCGATATCGCTGCGTCCCGAGGGCGGGTCAGGTCATCTGACCAACGCCGATGTCGCTGTCGTTCGAGGACGGGTCAGGTCATCTTATCGACGCCGATGTCGCTGCCGCCTGAGAGCAGGTCAGGTCATCTGACCAACGCCGATGTCGCTGCCGCCCGAGGACGGGTCAGGTCATCTGACCAACGCCGATATCGCTGTCGTTCGAGGACGGGTCAAGTCATCTGATCGACTCCGATATCGCTGCGTCCCGAGGGCGGGTCAGGTCATCTGACCAACACCGATGTCGCTGCCGCCCGAGGGCGGGTCAGGTCATTTGACCAACGCCAATATCGCTGCGTCCCGAGGGCGGGTCAGGTCATCTGATCGACTCCGATATCGCTGTCGTTCGAGGGCGGGTCAGGTCATCTGACCAACGCCGATGTCGCTGCCGCCCGAGGGCGTGTCCGGTCATCTGACCGACGGGCTGTACACATCATGCACACAATGCCACATAAAGCTGAGAGCGGTTCTGAGCCGAGGCTCGTCATATCTTTAGGAGTGCTTGTGCAGCGCGCCAGTGATGGGTAGCGAACACCCATAATTCCCCAGCTTAATCATTGAGCGTATGCGCCATCACCTTCATTGAACAGGCTTCAGTTCGCCATTGAGCTTGTCTTGTCTTAGGTGCAGCGACGGGTCCAGGAATTCTTATCTGTGAGGGTGACACTTGTCTGGAGGGACGCCATTAAAATCGTTGATCGAGAGGGTTCGTTGATCGAGGTTCACTCGAGCGTTCTGGAGGCGTGCCTTTTCTCAGTCGAAGGGTTGCCACATCTTCGTCAGTGGGGGAGTGAGTACATACCCCAAGTTTCCCCCTGGATCCGCAAGAGCCTAGGTGGCCTACCTGTGCCTAATATGTACCACCTGTACCTAATAGGTACTTCGCGTCGGATGTTGCAGTAGAGTGCGCGTGTAGGAGTATCAGAAAAGTGAGTGTGGGGGTGGGAGAGGTTGTTTAACGCGGTTATTTCGACGTCTGTAGGGCTAATGGTTAAGGTTTCCAAGTATTTGAAGGTCTCGGTCCGTCTGGCCTCCTGTTCCCACGCCTAACAGCAACACAGTGAAAGCGTAACCTCGGACTGGTCAAATTGGAAGCCTCGTGATCAGGTCATCCCGCGATCATGCCGTGATCATACGGCGACTGTAAGCATAGTGCGAAGCATCCCTTTTCATTCAGAACAAACTGACTGAGACTGGAGACAGGACTCGCTTACATTCGTACAGGAGGATGTGAAGCTGACATCTGAAGCCCCATCTGATATGGTTGCAGCACGTTGTGCAGGTGTGTGAATATGGGAGAATGGTGCCCACTCTGATGCAGATCGAGTGGAAGCCGGTGTTGTTGTGGAACGGCTTTGCTCAGTACCCGCTCTTATGCAGATTGAGGTTGGAACGGTTTTGCTCAGTGCCAACTCTTATGCAGATCGGAGGTGGAATGATTCTGTTCAGTACCAGAGCTGGTACTGAGCAAAATCTGCGTAAGAGCTCTGTTACGCAGATCGACGGAAAGTCGGTGTTGCCAAGCATCCGGTGACATGCATTGTGGGGGCAGCTGGCATTGCCGCCACAAATGCTAGGACTGCAGTTGGGGCGCCTGTAATATTATGTTATCCGCCCTCGGCGGTGTGGGGACGAGTGGTCTATGGGTAAGATGCTCGTCTCACAATCGAAAGGTTGTGGGTTCGAGTATCACCTGTCGCTACTCTTCGCCCGCGACCAATCGGCGTGAGAGATTGGCGACGCTACAGGACTCAACGGTCGACGTGTCGTAAAAACCAATAACCAACCTCGGCGATGTGGTTGACCCAGATACGGGACTGCGCGACAAGCTCTCCCGCCTTACGCCTATGTACGGCGGCACAGTCGATACCGCCAGCGAATTCCACAAGTGATGCGAAGTCGGCCAGTGACGCACATCTCCTTCCAGGGACATCGAATTGTGTACCATTCCAGCGGCGCTTGCCCCGGCAATGCGAATGCCACTGGGCAATGAGGCAGCTTCGCCACCAGGTTTTTCTCCAATAAGTATTCGCTGCATCCAATAAGTATTTCGCTGACTTCCGGGAAGTGGAGTGCATTTAGAAAGTTGCACCGTACACTGAGCCTTTTCTCTAACAGGACACTTACCATGCAAACGTTGGACACACTACTTTCATTTCCCTCCCCATCAGAGGAAATAGCCGCTGCTTGCTGCACCGACCATTTTCACAAAGTGACGTCGTTGGCCACACCCACAGGGACCTGAACGTGAAGCAGTACGGGTTCGGCATACGCGTGCTGTGCCCGCGCGTGACGTCATTTCCGGCCATTGGCCAGCTGATGGAGCTGGTGTGGCCGTACACCACGCTGAGCTACGACAATATCGAGAGGTTCAAGAACCTGGTCTTCCAGTTCGCCGTCACACACGGCACGGAAAAGACGGAGGGTACGATTCTCAGAGGTCAGTTGGTCGCGAGCACGCGGCCACACCGAGGTCAGTTGTGCACGAGCACACCACTCCTCGTGTGAATGTAACCGACACGTGAGCGGATATTGAGCCACTCCTCGTGTGTATGTAACCGACACGTGAGCTGATATTGAGCCACTCCACGTGTGTATGTAACCGACACGTGAGCTGATATTGAGCCACTCCACATTTATAAAAACAACAAGAGAAATTATTCGTGTGTATGTAACCGACACGTGAGCTGATATTGAGCCACTCCTCGTGTGTATGTAACCGACACGTGAGCTGATATTGAGCCACTCCTCGTGTGTATGTAACCGACACGTGAGCGGATATTGAGCCACTCATCGTGTGTATGTAACCGACACGTGAGCTGATATTGAGCCACTCCACGCGTGTATGTAACCGACACGTGAGCGGATATTGAGCCACTCCTCGCGTGCATGCAACCGGCAGGTGAGCTGGTATTCCTCTCCAAGGAGCTGGTGCTGTTCCTGGGCAACCCGCAGGTGAACAGTCTCAAGGAGCTGGCCGAGCGATCGCTCAAGATCTCCGACATCCCGAGGTCCGACTCGACGCGGGAGCTGATTCTGCTCAAGCACCAGCGCAGCACCGAGTTCGACCTCATGTGAGACAGAGCAAATGAAGCGACATGCTGTGTGCCACTTCTAGGCAGAACTTTCTGTGAACATAGTAGCGCGCTGTAGCTGTTAATGGGCACATTGCGTATTTATTATCAGAATTCGAGGTAATCCGCGATAGGGTAGGTTCGAAATTTCCAATTTGTTTTATCCTGCTTTCGTAATATCCGGCTATGGAGTGTTCTTGCAAGCTAGGAGTAATATTAACAGCAAGGAAAAAGTGAAGCAAGAAGACAGTCGCGTGCACGTGAACATGTTCATCAACTATCCAGAAACGTTTGGTCGGTGGCCTCCTTCAGTTCCTCCGTCCATCTGCCCGACATCGCCGTTATTGGCCTCATTTCCGCCCACAGTGGGCCGGAAAATGCCTTCCGGCCACAATGGGCTCAGCAAACCATTGGAGACCTGGAACTGGGGTCTGGGCGAACTGAGCGCGTCATCGTCACCAGGGTTCACCTACCTTGTGTGAGTGAAAGTCTACATTAAAGCTTGAAATTGTAACGAAAAACCAGTCACCGGTTCTTATAGAAGCCAGAACTTCTTAGTCACACTTGCCAGTAAGGGCTGCTCTAATTTGTGTTCCAATAGCAACACTTACTGGTAAGTGACACCTACGCTGCTTAGTGACACCAAGACGTCTCGTTCTTGCAGATTGTCTCGCCAGCTGGTGCCACTGATCTGTGAGTGGCACTAGGTTAGAGAGCTAGATACCTCCTTGATCTTACATCCGTACATGAAATCAAATAAACATCTACATTTGCCAGTTGGTATTAATGAAACCAATGCTCATGACCAATCATTTTTGTGAATCCCTTATTTATAATTAATATGTGAGTGTCTACGTATTGATAGTGCTTAACTATGGGAGGATGTAGGATCTTGTTCTGATATTCGGCAAAATTATGGTAGAAGACATCGGTCGAGTATTGCCTACTTTGAATCTTATGACGGTTGAAAATACTACAACTGGTTCGGGTTGACAACACATCAGTGAACTACTTGTCAGAATAATTCGGGGACGGACTGGAGTCGGATACCAACCTCTTCCCCACTTCTGCCGAGACAAAGATGCTGGCCATTCTGCATTTTCTGGCAAGTAGCTCGCTGCAACACTGGAGACTGGAGATACTTTTGGAATTCGTAAAGCCAAAGCCAAATAATCTGGCAAGTGATTCAGAAGATTGCAAGCAGAGTGAGAGCGACCCCATCCACATGCCAGCGGGGAGCAAACTACTCGTCACCTACCGCAAGTTCTTTGAACTCGCCCAGCTGCCGTGACAGTCGACTGTGTTGACTGCAGCCACCTGAGAGTAGCCGATGTTGGCGAGACGGAGGCAGGAACGGCTACACGTCCAACTGTGAACAACATTCGAGCCGTGTGCGACGCGGCGTACGAGCCTGTTTCGCTGAATGCGCTCTGCAGAGATCTATTTTATTTCGGTGACGTAGCAGGTGGCGTCTGCGACAACTTGCCTTCAGTCGGGCGACAAATTTAGTTTGGTCGATGAATAGATGGCTGGGAATTGCGATGCCGGATTGAACAGCGACTTGGGATCGGATGGCGGAGGCCATTGGGTCGACTTTGTTCGTACAAGGCCATATAGGTGCAATGAAATGTCATACATCAGCCACTTCCCGCTTGAAAGGAGGCCACAATTTACCTGCCTACAAAATTCGTTTATGCCACGAAATTTACTCTATGGCTACTCGTGAGCGATAAACCCCAGTATTTATTGACCTCTGACGTTCTGGCCTGGGAGCACGCACGATTCTTTCAATATCTCTAACAGCACCCTTTTAAGATATTTCAAGAGATTTTAAGGGACAGCAACAACAAGGTACACCAGGCGACTCTGGCTTTGGTAACGGTAATGTAGTTGAGGGACGGCCGCACCACGGTTCACCGGGCGACTCTGGCTATGGTAGCCGTTTACCACGAGTGCTGATGCCCTTAGGACACCCAGAGACAGGTGCGCAGAGGAAGCACAGCTACGGACAGAGAAGCGAATAGTTCTCATTCGGCAGACGTTCGTTCAAATCGAGCGTCATTTTCGTGGTGTGCTTGTTGGCTTCGACACTCCCCCTCCCCTGGATAGGGTAATCATCGTTGCAGTGGGCAGCCAGCATCCTCCACAACATCGCTGAAAATAGATTCCATCCAGGCAATATTGAAGACGGTCAACCAGAGGATATAGATGTATGGGACTATATGCTTCAGGCGACGGGCGCTGGTGGTTTCAACGATGGCAAAAGATGCCACGAGCACATAGTACAGACGTTTTTCTATAACTGAGAAAGTGTACATCGCATAGTGTCGGTGGCAGCAGTGATTGTGGTAGTGGTGGATGGTGACAGTGACTTAAAACCATAGAGCGGGGTATATACAAGTGTGCCTTGACTGGCGAACTTTTTCCTGCGCAACATGTTATGGCTCGTTAATACGCAGCTTAGTAACGCGCCCGGAACTCCGGCATCAGTCACAGGAACAAAATGATCTTCTTCAGGTTGGATGACTAAGCAGATTTTCGCTCCGCATTCAGAGCTCCAAACTGCCCGATTCATTCATTCATTCCCGAGGCCCCAGTGACTTGTGAGCCAACATTAGTCGTTGAATTTGAATTTTCTGCGTTCATTTGTAACCACAAGAAGTCAATGTATCAGCTTGAAGGACACGTTGCCGACTATACGTCGCCTTCTGTTCCGTAGCTTCAGCTCACTTGGAGTCGAAATGGCGAGTGTTTCGCTTCCGCCGCCACCCTCTATACCAGCGATGCGATGATGTTCACTAAGAACAGCTTAAGCTCTATTTTCTCATAAATGGTTTAGTTTGTTTCTGCAAACCGTGAATTACAGCCAATTTGTGCCCCGAGCTCCGCCTGTCGGAGGGATATTATCGTATGTCCCCTTTGATCTGACATTGCGTGAACATCCGTGAATCACTTTGTCCAACCATACTTTGTAAGGCACGGTAAAATAATTCCATTATTAAGTGGGATGGGTCTACTCGGCGTCCGTACCGTAATATCCCCATAGCCAATCCCCCAAGAAGATATATATATATATATATATATATATATATATATATATATATATCATTCGAAAGCTTGTTTTGTTTACTGAATTTTATCGACACAAAATGTTGAAAACTGCGGATTGGGGAATCAAAGGAGGAAATAATGTCAACATTTGTTTTGTTGCACCTCTTAGACTTAGTCTCGCATTCGGGTCCACCTACTGCCGATCGATTTGAAATGAATAATGCTTTCAATTGTGTACTAATGAAGGGCAATTTCAAAAATAATGGGCGCATACAGGGTTACCGCAATTTGAGGATACACTGTTGGCCAACAAAAGATTGTTTTTGAATCAACACAATGTTGTTCTTATATACAAGGAATATTTTAGTAATATTAAATCGAATATTGCTCCACGACTGAAAAACTAATGTTATAGGCGACGCCAGGTTTGCACAAATGGGTGGAACCCGTTAAAATGTATTCCATGATCTTACTCCTGTCGACGATTTTAGCGGCTAAAGCGACTTAGCCTGTCGCATTATCAATGCCATTCGGGAACAGAAAGACCGGAAAGACGTAACTACCCTGCAGAGTTAACTTGGAGTGTGCAGTAGTATATGCATGATACGGAATGCATACTCCCACTCCAACCAGTATATCTACCCTATGCTAAATACGTCTGCCTCGTTTTAGTGATTACGCCGAAGAAGAACTAACGTCAAAGGTGAATCGTTTTATTGTTATTTCGAAAAACATTTGAAAAGATGCCTTATTTATTTACCCTGGGTCTGCCTCTGCCCACATCTTGTGCATCAGTCAGTGCATGACATGCTTAAAGCTTCACACGTTCTGAAACCTTAGGGACGACCAAGCTTGGCTACTGTCTAATTATTATGAACCATGCCTTTTACTCAAACAGGTCTAAAGCTGACCCTGATCCGTCCATGCCTAAGGTAATAATCTTATTTCACCACATTAATTCCCAAGAAATCAACAATGATGTAGCCGTGTGCAAGCGGTCTGCCCCCGACTGATCGAACACAATACACGGCGGTCACCGGCATAGGAATGGATGGCGCAGGGAGCAGTGGGCCACCGTTTCCCCTCCACAGCGAAACTGTTGCAGTAACCGAACCCTCACCATCACCCTGAACCCTCACCGTCCATCAGCACCAGGAGCGGAACTTTTCATACTTTTGGAGAGGCACTTGCCCCCGCCCCGAATGTTGCTGATGTTTAACGTCGGACTTATATATAGGCGTTGACTACAAATAATTGCGTGGGAAATAACCATTAGACACCTCTCCCTAATCATTTTGTAAGCGTTTCCCCCTACCCAACACTCAACAGGAAGATTACCTATCGGACAGACCCAGGGACATTTTTATCTAAAAATTGTTTAGGAAAGGCATTTCCTCATTGTTAAGGTATATATATGCATATATATATATATATATATATATATATATATATATATTATTATTATATATATATATTATATATATATATATATATATATTATATTTTCTATATATATGTAGTGTATATGTTGTAGTGCACAGGCTATGGACGAAGCTATAAAACCTACAAGATCCAGGGAGTTCAGAGAAATCATAATTTTCGCTTCATCTTCATATCACCACTTCGACTTGATGCATTCATTACGCCTCGAAGGCAGCTAACATGCGTGACGTCCACCATGCACAACTACGCCACGCCCCATCGTCACGTCACCACATTGCCAGCCGCCCAATCGCCGAGCCGAGCTCCGATCTATGTGCGCCGAACTCTGAGCCCACGCGCAGAACTCTGCTGCTCGTGGTCGCACGCTGACATCGCTCTGCCCCCCCCCCCCCCCCGCCCCCACCTCCGTCGCGCGGGCGCAGGCAGCGGCTGGAGGCGACCACCGCCGAGCTGAAGAGGACCTCGGCCGCGCTCGAGCACGAGAAGGAGAAGACCGACCGGCTGCTGCACAGCATGCTGCCGCCGGAGGTGGCCTCCAAGCTGAAGAGCGGCAGTCATGTGCAGGAGGCGTTCGAGAGCGCCACCGGTCAGTGTCAGTGTCAGTGTCAGTGTCAGTGTCGTGCCGGCGCAACAGAAGCCATCGGCTATACTCATGTGATATCAAGGTTATTTGGTAGTTATAGTTATATATGCAAAGTTATACTCATGTACAGATCAAGTTTATTTTCGTGATGGCTTAGTAATTTTAGGTGACTGGAATGCTGGAAGCAGCGTTTTGCAATATAAATTAAATACACGTTGCTCAGTATCTTCTTTGAAATTGAACTAAAATGTAAAATATATTCTTTAATCATCCCATCAGCGCACTCGCCTTTCAAACAGCACTGCTGTCCTTCAAGATCACACAATCCCATCTACCCCTCCACCGTCAATGAAAGTGGTATTATTCGTCCATTCTCAAAACCTGACTACTGTCATGTATTTGTTTATCCCAATTCAACAACTACCCCAGGATATACACAAATTAAGCTAATCTGGGACTATAATCGACTAGACTATGACATTTTAGAAGTTCAAAACCACGCGTTTTCCCTACCTCAGTAGGCCACAACTTTAACACACAATGTTCTCTTACATAAAATATTGCATACAATATTGCACTACACGAAATGTAGTGCAATATTTTTAAAGATTAGTCGAAATATGTTTCTACAAACTCTGAGCATTCTGTTTAACTTGGATCGTAATGTTGCAAGGCTACGGTCTGCAAGGCTACGGGAAAACATAATTTAGTGGTAGATGTTGTGTTTACGCCAGTGGCGCAGCCATAATTGTCCTAAGGGTAGCCCGACCCCCCCCCACACACACAAAAAAAAATGTGATGAAATGGATAAAACTCCCGGTGTGTGCAGCGCGCAAAAAAATGTAGGGTTTTGCGTGGTGAAAACTTCCAAATTTCCCGGCTAAACAGTGTATTTTAAGTGCTGAGAGGAGGGGGCCGGACCCCACCCCCTTGGCTGCGGTCTGGTTCCCGCTTGCGCGCCCTGCACACTGCGCACTGTACCTGAGTGCGGCCATGCTTTGACCTCGTCGGTAGCTCAGTGGTTTAGCTGAGCGTCTGGCACGCCAGAGGTACGAGGTTCGATTTCCCGCGGTGCGCGTCCTTCCTGCCAGTCTGAGATGCAGTCGATGCCATGTGGCCTTGGCTGCTGAGTGCGTCGAAAAGCCACAACCAGCCAGGCCGGTGATTTCTCGCGATATAGCCGGTGCACCATTTCAGTGTACTATGGTATCGCACTCGTACAGAGTGGTACATACCGCCGAGCACTGGAAGAACCACGAACAGAACAGTAGGCTGTAATGCGACCTCCCTCGTGCAGAAGCACTCAGAATATTTCGACTTCTGACGGCCGCTAGCATCCCGAGCTGTCGACTTACGGTCTGCTTTTGCGACAGATGAGACATATGCGACTGGGTCTTTGAAGCGTTGATGTAATTGATAGCGCACGTGGTTATGAAAGCGAGGGGGCACCGTTGGAGTGACTGACCCCTCGGGTGGCGGTCTAAAACCGCCAATGCTCAAAAGCCTGAACATATCATATCCGTCCAAAGCGTTCAACATCCAAAATGTTGAAAAGCCTCAACTGCTCATAATCCATAATCGGTCAAAGATGATCAAAATATCCAATGTTCCCCAAGCCCGTAAGCCCCAGTCGACAAAACACGTTCAAACCCCAATGCTCAAAACCTCAATCTAATGATTCTACATGAGCACAGGGACTCGAGTGACATGCGAACTCGAGTGGCCTGACCTCTGCCTGTTATTTGCGACCTTTGTTGGCGTCGGACGTTCACAGGTGGCATGCGTAGGTTTTATGCGATATTCGTGTTTGCCACGTGATCTATGCCGTATATTTATGACGCGTGTGTGTGCTACACGTGGACTCGTGACGTTTATCGGTTGAATGTGACCCTCGTTGGCGCGACGTTTTGGCACGTGACCTCTATTGGCGCCACGCTTTGGACGTGACCTCTGTTGGCGACACGTTTTGACACGTGACCTATGTTGGTGCCACGTGTTTGACACCTGGCCTTCGGTACACCTGCCACCTGCCACCTGCCACCTGCCACCTGCCACCTGCCACCTGCCACCTACCACCTGCCACGCGTTGACAGGTCGCATCTGTTGCAGTTCTGTTCAGCGACATCGTCACCTTCACTGTGATCGCCTCCAAGTGTGAACCCAGTCAGATTGTGCAGCTGCTAAACGAGATGTACACCAGATTTGATGCCGCTACAGAGAACAACCGAGTGTATAAGGTGAGTACTGACTGGAATTGTGTACAAGCTGCACAATATGGAATTCCGATGGAAATGGCGCCGAACAGGAACACACTTTGCGCCATGATCGCATCATGAGCTAAATCGAAAGATTTAAATTCATTTGCAGCCCTTCCTGATGATGGAAAAGTTGCATCTCCATTGCCTAATACGTATTAACTTAAATGAAAGCATGCGACAGATGGCTTGTTCCAACCAGGCTCACTCACAAATTGTTAGGCATTGGCCATAATAGTTTAATAGAACGCGACCTTTATGTTCAAGTCTGAGTTAACCAGCCTCGATATTTTCATTTGCATTGGCGGACAGACAACGCTTCAGTTAGAAACTTGGCGGACAGACAACGCTTCAGTCAGGCACTTGGCTGACAGACAACGCTTCAGTCAGGCACTTGGCGGACAGACAACGCTTCAGTCAGGCACTTGGCGGACAGACAACGCTTCAGTCAGGCACTTGGCGGACAGACAACGCTTCAGTTAGAAACTTGGCGGACAGACAACGCTTCAGTCAGAAACTTGGCGGACAGACAGCGCTTCAGTCAGACACTTGGCGGACAGACAACGCCTCAGTCAGAAACTTGGCGGACAGACAACGCCTCAGTCAGAAACTTGGCGGACAGACAACGCCTCAGTTAGAAACTTGGCGGACAGACAACGCTTCAGTCAGAAACTTGGCGGACAGACAACGCTTCAGTCAGACACTTGGCGGACAGACAACGCTTCAGTCAGACACCTGGCGGACAGACAACGCTTCAGTCAGAAACTTAACGGACAGACAACGCTTCAGTCAGACACTTGGCTGACAGACAACGCCTCAGTCAGAAACTTGGCGGACAGACAACGCCTCAGTCAGAAACTTGGCGGACAGACAACGCCTCAGTTAGAAACTTGGCGGACAGACAACGCTTCAGTCAGAAACTTGGCGGACAGACAACGCTTCAGTCAGACACTTGGCGGACAGACAACGCTTCAGTCAGAAACTTGGCGGACAGACAACGCTTCAGTCAGACACTTGGCGGACAGACAACGCTTCAGTCAGAAACTTGGCGGACAGACAACGCCTCAGTCAGAAACTTGGCGGACAGACAACGCTTCAGTCAGATACTTGGCGGACAGACAACGTTTCAGTCAGACACTTGGCGGACAGAAACCGCTTCAGTCAGATACTTGGCGGACAGACAACGTTTCAGTCAGGCACTTGGCGGACAGACAACACTTCAGTCAAACACTTGGCGGAGAGACAACGCTTCAGTCAGACACATGACGGACAGACAACGCTTCAGTCAGACACATGACGGACAGACAACGCTTTAGTCGGACACCTGGCAGACAGACAGCGCTGCAGACCGTGCCTGGACTCGGCCGAGAACCGCACCTGGACTCAGCAGAGCCGGACCGAATGTCATCAGGAGACGTGCAGCTGACTGGCCGGCACTGCAGGCGCAGACGACAGGACACCACACTGCGTGCCGCGTGCAGACAGTAGCCGACACCGCTGCGTTGCAGGTGGAGACGATCGGCGACGCCTACATGGTGGTGGGTGGCATTCCGAACCGGGCTGCCGACCACGCCACCAGAGTGGTCAGCCAGGCCATCGACATGGTGCGGCTGGCCAGAGAGGTGGCGCACCCGCTGACCGGAGATCCCGTGCAGGTGAGAGGTGCACCTGCTCTTCAGCAGGTCCGGTGCACACGCACGTGCCAGGATCGCCCCTGCTTAGGAGGTGCAGTACAATCGCCAGGTGCACTCCTGTACATGTTTGTTTGTTTGTTGGGTGGTTCACAACGCACTTTGTGCACAATCGCGGCTAATGGCGCCGCCCACACTGCTTCGCCGGTGGGCCGCGGGATTGGGGAATGTCCCGAGTGTGCGAGTGTTGAATCCGGGACCTTTGGTACCCAGAGCTCAACAACGTAACCACTTGGACGTCCCGGCCCTACTCCTGTACATGCAATCCCAGACAGGCGAGATGTGTCCGCGTTCGGCGAGATCGGCTCAGGCGGGGACGCGTGTCGGTCGCAGGATCAAATGCCATGGGAAACACTCAGCTCATTGGCGGGGGGGGGGGGGCACGCAACCTGCTTTAACCAGACTCCTCACGCTCAGTACGCTGTACGACTGATCCACACATAACCGCCGATCTCGGGCCAGTCGAGAACCTACCTCAATCCAGCATTCAGTCCGGTGGGACCTTCTTGCGGAAGAGCCAGTGAGGTGTCACCGCGTCAGGGTGACTGGCTGCGGCTTGAGCGCCGCGACAGCGGGGTTGGTTGGTTATTGGTTTTACGACACGTCGACTGTTGAGTCATATGGCGTCGCCAATCTCTCACGCCGATTGGTCGCGGGCGAAGAGTAGCGGCAGGTGAGACTCGAACCCACAATCTTTCGATTGTGAGACGAGCATCTTACCCCTAGACCACTCGTCCCCCGCGACAGCGACGGTCGGCGACCTGGGGTTGGACCACTGACCCTGGGCCACTTGCCGCGTCGTCCTTCAGCTCGGCAGCGACATAAAATAGTCTAACTTTACCCCTGTTTACCCGTCAGATCCGTGTTGGAGTGCACAAGGGTACTGCGGTGGCAGGTGCCGTGTACCGTTACCCCTGTTTACCCGTCAGATCCGTGTTGGAGTGCACAAGGGTACTGCGGTGGCAGGTGCCGTGTACCGTTACCCTGTTTACCCGTCAGATCCGTGTTGGAGTGCACAAGGGTACTGCGGTGGCAGGTGCCGTGTACCGTTACCCCTGTTTACCCGTCAGATCCGTGTTGGAGTGCACACGGGCCCGGCGGTGGCTGGAGTGGTGGGTCAGAAGATGCCCCGCTACTGTCTATTTGGAGACACGGTCAACGTCGCGTCTCGCATGGAGTCGCATGGCATCCCCGGCAGGATACACATCAGCGGCCAGTGTAAACGGTGAGCGATTACCCCAGCGGCGAGTGTAGACGGTGAGCAATTACCCCAGCGGCGAGTGTAAACGGTGAGGGATTATCCCAGCGGCGAGTGTAAACGGTGAGTGATTACCCAAGCGGCGAGTGTAAACGGTGAGAGATTACCCCAGCGGCGAGTGTAAACGGTGAGAGATTATTTCAGCAGGAAAAGTAAACACTGCGCTTACCCCAGCGGAGAGCGTAAGCTCAGAGATTACACCAGCGGCGGGTGAGGGTGGTGAGAGATTGTCCCAACTGCAACTGTAGGGGTGAGATATCATCCGAGTAGCGAGTGAACGGTGAAAATCACCCGGTGGCGGGTGTAAACGATGAGAGAATACCCCAGCGAAGAGTGTAAGCTCAGAGCGGGTGTAGGGGTAAGATATCATCCGAGTAGCGAATACACGGTGGAGATCACCCGACGGCGGGTGTAAACGGTGGCAGTGGGGGCTACCCCAACGCTCGTCTAAATTGTGGGATATTTCCCCAGTGATGAGATAATGCCAACGACAAGCACACACGGTAAGAAGGTGATGACATCGGTAGGGGATCCCAAGCAGCGATGCCACTTCGGAACGAAGTGACATGAGAACCAGGTGCATAAATGCATCAGCAATACGATACGTCTTGAATTGTCGAAGAGACAGATTGGTGAAAAGAGTGAAATGATAACGAGAAATTATAAATCAACGATGTTTCCCTTATGAAGTTTCATCAGGTTTCAGTGATGAAGACAATATAGTCGCAACATCGGTAAAAGTTTTGAATTTCGATTTGAAGTAATCATTTTTCAGTCAATTACTTTCTAATTTATCGTTTATCATTCCACTATTTTCACGAGTGCGCCACGTATTGTCGATGACAAGGAACCAGAGATATTAGTTCTTTGTCCGAGGTTGTTGAGATAAATGACGGCGTTTCAAACCACCGCGTGAATTCTCTGTCATCCCGATGGCCGTCCTGCCTCCCTATCTACGCTGCTCCTGTTTCCGGGGACGTATTCTCTCATCCCCACCCTGAAGTAGCTTGCAAATTTAACTTTTGACAATATGGCGAAATACAGTGCCTCTGTGACCAATTCCACAACATTTTCCATCATGTACTTGCATGAATGTGCCCCGCAAGTATGAGCACCACAGCCTTTGATCTTTTTCGAGGAAAACAGTGTAATGCATTCGTGTCTTGGCATGTGGCGTATGCAGATCTACGCAGATTCAACCAGTTTTGGAAGTGCATGACCTATCCCGACATATGTTGTAACATGCGTATCATACTTCCTGCTTCAGGAGTCTGGGAAAAACAGTGTATCTAATCCCAGTTGCATATTGTATTATCCATCCGGCTGCTGCTTAACCTTTGCCCTCCAGGCCCATGACCTAGCCTGATCTTCTCGTCTCATGTCATTCCACGTTCTCACTCTATGCTCTTATTTGTAACACCTGAACTGCGCCGCAGAAAAATGGACATGGAGAAGAGCAGCTGTCAGTTCACCTTCGAGTCGCGCGGCGCCATCGAAATCAAGGGAAAAGGACAGATGGAGACCTTCTTCGTGTGCACGCCGTTTGACCCGTGTGCGTCGCCGACACAGGACAAGGCCAACGACGGCGGCGGCACGAAACGGAGAAACGGCACCATACGCCGGAGAGAGAGCGGCGTCTGTCACATGCAGTGAACAGCCGCTGTCGGTTCGGTGAATCCGGAGAGCGGGTTGCCGTGTGCGGTGGACCAGCGGTCTGGAAGCAGTGAATCACTAGAATGGATGCGGTGAATCACTAGACTGGAAGCAGTGAATCACTAGAGATGATGCAGGGAATCACTAGAATGTATGCGGTGAATCATTGGAATTGATGACTATCAACGTGGGTGCCGTGATGCCCTCCATGACTGGTGGCATGCTCCTCCTTCACCACTGCACCACCGGTGATGAAGTGGATCACACAGACGACATGGCTAGACTAGCTCATGACGCAAGGCACGAGCACAGTGAATGAAACGCAGTGAAATGCTGCCAGCCGTCGCATTACACTTCCCACCGGGAAATTAAACCCGGCCTGAGGCTCGGCATCGGGCTACAGCGGCTACCACCGGGCGCGTGCGCTGCAAACACCGCCACACGCGCCAATGACCCTGTCATTGGCGGGCTGACCTTGCCGTCAACGGATGCAGTGTCGGCAAGGTCACCCCGGACACGGGTTGACCTTGCCGATGCGCGGCGGCCGCGGCGCAGGCTCACTCCGCGCGGGGCGTATTTCGCCGGACAAGTGCGTTCATCCGATCTTGGCGGTTTTGTGTCTGCGGCAAGGTGAAATAGCCCAACTGTAAGCGTGGCGCTGTTCGCCTCCATTCAACGTTCCGCGGCTCCAACGTGTGACCGCCGACATTTCCGTCGGTTTGGGATCTCGTACGCTAAACTGAGGTATCACGGAAATGATTTTGCCCTGCTAGTCATATAACAGATATCTCAGTTTTATTTGTGTGCATCATTGCATTGCATTGCAGAGATCATTGCATTTATGCGCTGGCGAATACCTGGCGGTACTGCCGCACCGTGTTGCATTTGAGATGAGTGGCGTGCTGATAGGACGAAGTAGTGATCGTGCAACGATTTGCATGAACGTTAGACCATGATCCTCCTGTTGTCTGCTAGTCGACGTTTACATTTCGCTTGTGATCGATGTTGGTCACTGCTTCGGCAGCTTGTTTGTTTTGTCGCCTAAGTGAATCCTGTACCGTTCCATGCATTATAAAAGCTCATCAATGAGAACGATTATGAAGCTCGTTAAAGGAACAATTCCGATGATCTGCAAAAATGAAGCCCCGGCCATGTCGCATGCGAGTCGGAAAGAGCCTAAACGTCATGTTGGGTTGTTTTTAGAGCAATGTTGTATATGTGTTGTGGGTCAGCAAAGCAAGCCTGTCCGTGTCCGATATTTTCAAGCGAAACGAAGACATTGCATGCCATGTCAATGATAAGGTACAATTGCAGCTGATCTCTGGAACGTTTACGCCGCCACCTTGTACGTCAGCAGGTTCTGCGCGGCCACCTTGTACGTCAGCAGGTTCTGCGCCGCCACTTTGTACGTCAGCAGGGTCTGCGTCGCCACCTTGTACGTCAGCAGGGTCTGCGTCGCCACCTTGTACGTCAGCAGGGTCTGCGTCGCCACCTTGTACGACAGCGGGTTGCGTCGCCACCTGTACGTAGCAGGGTATGCGACGACCTTGTACGACAGCAGGGTCTGCGTCGCCACCTTGTACGTCAGCAGGTTCTGCTTCGCCACCTTGCACGTCAGCAGGGTCTGCGTCGCCACCTTGTACGTCAGCAGGTTCTGCTTCGCCACCTTGCACGTCAGCAGGTTCTGCGCCGCCACCTTGTACGTCAGCAGGTTCTGCTTCGCCACCTTGTACGACAGCAGGGTCTGCGTCGCCACCTTGTACGTCAGCAGGGTCTGCGTCGCCACCTTGTACGTCAGCAGGGTATGCGACGCCACCTTGTACGTCAGCAGGTTCTGCGCCGCCACCTTGTACGTCAGCAGGGTCTGCGCGGCCACCTTGTCCTTCAGCATGAGTCCTGCCGGCGCACGCAGTGCGCATTGTGGTCACCCCACCAATGTTTATCGGTCAATAAATCAACGCTCGATAACACTATGCGATGTGTCGCACCATGTGATGTGCCGCACCATGCGGTGTATCGCACCATATGGTGTGTCGCACTGTGCAGTGTGTCGCATCCACCTGCGACGTGTTGCACGTGCAGGCAATTAATGCAATAAATGCGCTACCCGTCAGGCTACTCCCCAGCGTGAGGAATTCGATAGGGTGTCATGCTAGTGCCGGAACATATCGAAGGGGCCAAATCAACCACCGAGGTGGGAAATGGTCCACCCGAAGTGTAGAAACCCCTACTGTTGATTCCACCACAATCTCCCGGCAAAGCGTGATCAAGAATTTGAATGTGTACCGAGAAACTGTGTTGTAAATGCACCTGACCTGTGACTTGTGATGACCTGATGACCTGATGACCTGATCGGTCCTGTGCACCTGAGGCTTGTAGATCAGTTCGAGCGAAAGCGTTGGCGACAATCGAGCATCGCCCCTGCGCTGCTGCTCGAGTCACGCGAAGTCACGACCCTGTTCCGCCCTGCTGTTACCATAGCTAGTGCTGGCTTACGGGAGCCGGTCGCGTCGCCTGGGAAGGCCCCCGGCATACAGTGTACGCCATCACCACCGCCATTGTGGCTCAAATACACCATCTCACAACTGCGACCGTGTGTGAAGGCGAGGCCGCGGCGGCGATGGAATGGATGGCGATGAAGGGGATGGCGATGGCGAGCCGCCGAAATTCAGGGCTTCTTTTACGACTGCCAGGCCAGTGTCTCCGGCCCCAATTCGTTGCTGGTGGGATCGAAAAGCCGGCAGGTTGTGCGGTTCGATCCTGCGATCTTACGACCACGATTCAAATGCGCCAAGCTGCCACGAGCCCCGCTGTCAAGATGTCTCCAGACGGGTGGCAGGCGCACGGGCAGCCTTCTGACCGAGCAAAGGTCAGGCGACAGACATCGGTTCAAGGTCATCAGTGAACCGGAGCAGTCCGTGTGAACCTGTGCCATACAGTTGCAGCCCTCCTGCATCGCATCATCGGCAGCCGGCTAGCCTAGTTATATTCGGCAGACATATAGGTACTTGGTCTACACGAGCCGGGAGACTTGCGAATGCGATTCGATTAGGAAAACTTACGAAAATATTGTTGAGCTTTTCTGATGTTTTGCTATGTCGGAAACCAGTTTACACTAGTTTAGTCAGTTGTCCTACTCACATCATGTTCGGAAGTTTGCTACTCACGTAAACGGCGTAATGGTTATCTTACCAGTAACACGCATTATGTGACAAGTAAAGCAGTGCCAACGGAGGACTAGCAGTGCGTGGTGCTAACCAGGTCTACCTAACGTTATTCGTGCGCCTGTTCATGCACTGCTGCTTCTCAAGTCAGTTATTTTCACTCCCCGGGAATGCATGTCGACAAATAACGAGTAGAATAGCGGACATCCGGCAGACGCACCTGCTATAGCTCCAGTCAATCGATACATCAAGCCAGTTTGGAAGGCTCTGAGGAATTTTACGGTACTAAAAACATTTGAATTCATAGCGGTTCTGGAATTTTTCATTTCAGTAAACTATGAATAAAAAGAAAAAATATGCAGGTAGGTGTTGTCATTGCCATATACATCCATACACACACACACACACACACATATATATATATATATATATGTGTGTGTGTGTTTTAAAGTGAAATGACAGCAATGGCACTAAAGTACAAGAGGCGAAAGGTGTAGAACTGAAAATTGACACGGACAGGTACACTCCTTTCCTATTCCCTATGTACTATCACCTGACGATGCACATGATGTTTCTAACAACTCCAGGTATCCATGGTGTACATAGTGTGAGCATGGTGTCGATTTGCATACTTTTCAGCGGGCCTTAACCATCCCAATGTCGGCTTGCCCCCGCCCACATCATTTCAACTTCCAACATGGGACCCTATGGGATGAGTCCCCAATTAATGTGGGCCCGTCCATTGTCTCCGTGTGTTTCCGCTCACCAATAATTGTCAGGAATCAACATGGCGTGCGCGCATGGACGCCAATGTCAATGTCAATATATTAACGTGCTATAACACACATACAGGCGCACGAGATGACCGACGCCGCGCAAGAAGCATGTCGGTCTCGGACCGCAGATAACTAGATCTGACTAGTTGATGACAAATAAATCACATGAGCATAGCGCTGCTTCGCGCACAACTTCGGCGCGAATGCGATTGGTTGGTTATTCGGGCGTCAGGGCGCATCGACTACGCTTGCTTGGTGCTGCCGTGGGGACGAATGTACCCCGGCCAGAGTTAGCTTCCAGTCAACAGCTAGCACATTCGTGAGGCGTTCGCACGCGATTGAAGCACTACTCGTCCTGGGAACGGCGATTCCTCACAGGAAGACGGCTCCTTCCCGACGGAGCTGCGAAACAGCCGGGGCGCAAACGTGCCTGTCAATCTCAACAGGTTAAATACTACAAAATAAAACAAAACACGATGCCACCACACCAGCAGTGCAAAAATGTCAACGCAAAGCAAGTGTGAGCTATCTGCGTCAGAAGCTGGCCGTCCAGCTGGTGATAGTGATGGAAGACGTACCGTTTCCAGAGCATCAGTCAAATCGTGTCAGTACACGGTGGTTTGTGTACTGTGCACGTCACACACTATAAAAAAAACGAAACAAAAAATCGTTAACAATGTCCTTGGCGAACTGATACTGAACGGTTCCGAGTTAGCAGCGTGCTACCCTGAGTCAAAAGCGGTACTCGTCGATTCTGCTCAGTCGTGCTCTGACCCGATAGTGATGGACACTTCGCCGCACATCGCGTTCGTGTTGTAGTGGTATTCGTCGGTGCTGCTCAGTCGTGCTCTGACCCGATAGTGATGGGCATTTCGTCACACATTGTTTCCGTGTTTTTAGTACCATTCGTCGGTCGGTGCTGCTTAATCGTACTCTGAACCGATAGTGATGGACATTTCGCCACACATCGCATCCGTGTTGTAGCCGTACTCGTCGGTGCTTGTCAGTGGTACTCCGACCCGCTAGTGATGAACATTTCGCCACACGTCGTGTCCGTTTTGTAGCGGTACTCGTCGGTGCTGCTCAGTCGTACTCGGACCCGATAGTGATGGACATCTCATCTCCGATGACCTCGGTGCCGTGGTACCATTGGTTGGTGTCGAGTAACACTGAAAACACATGTATCGATTACAAAAGCACCGCCCGCGAACCAATCACAAGTCCGATGCTGAGCTGAACACTGTGCGTGCGTAGGTAAGAGGTATTTCTAACGACGTTTCATTTCCAACTTCCAAGCAATACGCTCTGCCAAATTAGGGATCTCTACGTATTTCAGCAACGAGCAAGCGGAAAATCTCGGGACAGTGAGGAGTAACATGGGCATTAATACAACAATCGAACACCACGAGCAGGGCATGAGTACAAGCGTACATGATACCAACACATGGGTTTTCGGGTGACATTTTCACTCAGGGAGGAGACACATTTTAGGTCCAAGACGGTTTAGAGTCACTCAGTCAAACTCAAGCGAACGTAGAGCTTGTCATGAGATAGCACTCACGTCGAGGATCAGTCGTGGCTGTGAGACCACTGAAGTTGGTGGGGTGACGGCTCTACCTTCTGTGTAGCTGCCTCGCCCAGGGACGGATCCAGGAATTGTCACGGGGATCTTGTTGTTTTTGGTTGCTTGATTGGCTAAGCTTGCGTGATCGAAATTGTGACTGGACGGAGCAGCGGAGCACAACATTGCGTGTTTGCGTTGTGTCGACACCGGTCCACAGCCAGGCGCCCCAGCATGCCGGCACCCCAGCACCCACAGCGCAGCCGCAGCCAGGCACCCCAGCACCCACAGGGTGAGTGGTGCACTCGAGCCTTCCCGGGGCAGCCTTTTCCCGGCCGGAGGGGTGCCACTTTCCATGGGGTGGGTGGGGCACATGCCTCCAGTGCCTCCTCCCCCCCCCCCTTGTATCCACCCTGGTCTAACCAGCTTTGGACAATTAACGTTAAACGCATCGAGCGGCATTGCTGTCGGTAAACCGGATGAAATTGAAATCGCCTCTCGCCCTATCGACGCCAACTTTGAGTAGCATTATTTGACTACCCCAGCGCCACAGCACACACACAGCGCGGTCGCAACCACCGTGAGAACAGAGTACGGTGACACTCACATAGCAGACGACCACTTGTCAGCTATGCATATGTATGCGATTGTTACATCAGATAGGAATAGCCACTCCTACTTTGTAAACCAATTCGCAAGGCCATGGGCGCAGGACGTCATGGGACAGGTGCAGCTTGACACACAAATTCTGCTGAAATTTCACACGAGGCCGATGAGCATTGACAGAATGTCATCCAAATGCCATTTTCCCACCAGCCTCGAACGCGACCCTCCACTCATGCATGAGGCTATTGGGAGCTTCTACGTGGAGCGCTTCATTCGGTTAGTTTCCGGGCATGGGTGCGTTATGATGTTGCAAATATAGCCGCAATATCCGCTTGCAGACATTCGCTGCAGTAAATCGCAATCGTAGCGGCTGGGCGCGATTCAGTTTCGAATATGTGTCACAGCGCATAGGAGAGAACCAATAGCCGTGACTGGGACAGTGTGAGCTGGTGTAGATAGCCGCCGTGACCGGAGATGTTACCGCAGTCTCCCGTGACTATGGCCGGAAATGGCGCTGCAGTCTCCCGTGACCGAGGCCGGTAATACAAGTGGAGATGTGTTTTCTGATTGATTTTTTTTTGTGATTCGAGATCGCGCCGACAGAGAGCTCACACCGCACCCAAGACACGCTATCTAGCCTGTTGAAGGTACCTTACTGCATCGTTACCCGAGGAAAGGATCATGTGTTCACAAATGTCAACACCATAGATGATGATGAATTGGAGTTTAGGGGCGGGTCGACTGCCAAGGTCATTTTGCACCCATGAACACCACAGAGAACACTTTTTCAGCACCATCACTAGAAGAGCCAAATGCTGAGTTGCTGAACGGTACACACAGTATCGATCGTGACGTGGACAAATACGTCGTCGTCGGCGATAATAACATCGCCGTCATCCGTCGCATATCGCAGCGGCAAAAACCCGGGAACATTCGACAGACAAACGGAATTCTACCTTCAACGAGCATATGACATAGCCTCAGTTATCTAAGTAAACGTCGGCTTTTATCCTCTCCTCATGGAGACGTGATTTCACGGGTAGTCAATACTAGGTAGCTCCACTGACGATACTCACGCTTCTGACCGCCATTGAGATACAAATGCTGCTGGTCCCAGCTACCGGTGCACACTTTAAACCCTAAACATCATCGACCTCCATTGAGCGACCATGGCCACGTATCTGATCCCCACTGAGTGAAAGCATCCGTGGATCTTACCACCATTGGTACACCACTTACATGTACTCACACACCTCACCCCACAGAGTGACAACCATCACACACCTGACCCCACAGAGTGACAACAATCACACACCTGACCCCACAGAGTGACAACACTCACACACCTCACCCTACAGAGTGACAACACTCACACACCTCACCCCACAGAGTGACAACAATCACACACCTGACCCCACAGAGTGACAACAATCACACACCTGACCCCACAGAGTGACAACAATTACACACCTGACCCCACAGAGTGACAACAATCACACACCTGACCCCACAGAGTGACAACAATCACACACCTGACCCCACAGAGTGACAACCATCACACACCTGACCCCACAGAGTGGCAACAATTACACACCTGACCCCACAGAGTGACAACAATCACACCCCTGACCCAACAGAGTGACAACAATCACACACCTGACCCCACAGAGTGACAACAATCACACACCTGACCCCACAGAGTGACAACAATCACACACCTGACCCCACAGAGTGACAACAATCACACATCTCACCCTACAGAGTGACAACACTCACACACCTCACCCCACAGAGTAACAACAATCACACGTCCGACCCACCATCGACAGCACTCACACATCTGGCCCCGGTGCACGTCGACTGTGAAGGGTGAACAGACGTGTTCACACTCTGGCGGCGGGTGGAGCCGCCACCGTTTCGAGCCTCGGATCTGCGCCTGCCACGAGGGACGGTGCACGTTGTCGATCTGAAACATGGCGCCGGCGTCAGCGCCACCCAAACACATCCATGTGCTGATGGCAGTCCTGTTCATGAAGAACATGCAACCTCTGAAACAAAGGTGACTGTACCGACTCAATGGCCAATGTTTTTAATGGGGAGAAAAGAGGGAAACTTACGGTGGAGATGTCAGCTTCCGCACACTTAGCACACGCCACTCTGTCCTTCCGCTGATGTTCATCAAGAACATGTGTAATGCAGGAATGTTCAATACTTAATAGTAATCCATTCAGTGCAAGATGATAAGAATACTAAATAAAATGACTAATATTATTATGCAATGATATTATTTAAGAATCATAACACAACATTCAATAACTAAGCCAATAACGGTCACTACCTGACCGACTGCTGGCGTCTATGGATGCCCGGCGGTATGCCCGGGCCCTGCTGTGTCTTTCTGTGTAGTGTCCTTCTCACTGACAGATCTGGGACTTCGTCAGGGGGCGGGGAGCAGACATTTTAGGGGCCCAGTGAGCTCGGGGGTGTCTGGAGAGGTGTCATTTCACGGGAAGGTTGCCACTAATAAGAACACTTCAAGGACTTAAAGGACTTAAAGGACAGGTGGTCATGGAGGGGTCATCACCGAGCAACTGACTTGGAGGGCTCTAACGGCTTCAAGGGCAAGTGCACTCAAGCTTCCTGCAGGGGCGGCTTATTCCAGTCGGAGTGGCGCCGCATCTCCAACAAGCTGACGTGCCCGCTGAGGAAGCTACTCAACCTGCCGCAGCTGAAAGCGACCTTCGCGGCCCCCGCCCTGCTGGGCACGCACCTGATCGAGCCGCTACACTTCTGCACAATCACTACTGGAACAACGCACACACAGCCGAACACCCTCGACCAGAACCTCTACATCAACTTCAGGACGGGCAACGTGCACAATTCATTCAAGCCGGCATCTGCACGTATATGGGTATTGTGTGTAATACAATATATATACACGACCTTCAATATACCAGGAGGTGCTGAGTTGACATCAAAAGTAACGATAAGGGCTGTACTTTATTGCTCAACGTTTCGGCCAGGGGCCATCGTCACTCCTGACGATGGCCCCAGGCCGAAACGTTGAGCAATAAAGTACAGCCCTTATCGTTACTTTTGATGTCAACTCAGCACCTCCTGGTATATTGAAGGTCGTGTATATATATTTTATTACACACAATGTCTAAAACCCAGGAGCATCTAAGAGCCATTCTTCGTTATATTAAACGTATATGGGTATATACTATAAAGTCTCTGAGTGCATAAGCGGTATGCTGTTGAAATGTTTCTGACGCAATTTTCTTTAGCTGACATGCTCACGCAACATTGTCTGGGTGCAGAACACCCGCCACAGGCAAGTATCCTAATGCATGACTGATTTAGATGGTGGATTAGCAGCCACAGCGACTGGAAAGACCGCGAAATCACCCTTGGACATTGCATGGAAATAAGGGTAACTGCTCAAAACAAGTAATGGCCTGCTCCGTTCGCCCCTTGGCCGGCCCCCTTGGTCCACCCCTTGGCCTGCCCCCTTGGTCCGCCCCTTGGTCCGCCCCTTGGCCTGCCCCCTTGGTCCGTCCCTTGGCCTGCCCCCTTGGTCCGTCCCTTAGCCGGCCCCCTTGGTCGGCCCCTTGGCCTGCCCCCTTTGGCCTGCCCCTTGGTCCGTCCCTTGGTCCGCTCCTTGGCCTGCCCCCTTTGGCCTGCCCCTTGGTCCGTCCCTTGATCCGCCCCTTGGTCGGCCCGCTCGGTCAGCCCTCTTGGCACGATCATCCGTGCAATACGTCCGGTAAGCCTGAGGGTCAATTGGCGGTTTGGTTTATCGCAGCCGACGACAGCAGGGGACTCCGTGGCGCAACGGTAGCGCGTCTGACTCCAGATCAGAAGGTTGCGTGTTCGAATCACGTCGGGGTCACGGTGCTTTTGCATGGCGACAGGCGCCCATGAAACGAGCGACAGGGCAGCGAACCAGAGTACGATCATCGACACGTCAAAATCACAACCTCGCACGCTGAGAAAAACCTTCTTAGGATTTTGTCACTATCATTAATTTGAAAACAACGGCTGTCCGTCCTTTGCAGCGTTTTGCAGGGACAATGGCAGATAGATTGCCACTATTTTACAAGTATGAGCATAACATGCCCAAAATACCATGCATACTGAGTCATAGTACCCTAGACTGACTACCCTAGACACTGAGATGTATGAACGTGATTTTTTAGTTTTATTAAAATAGGCACTTCGGCCTCCTCAGGCCATTTCGTGCCGTGAAGAAGAAAAAACCAATCATGGTGCAAAAGTCAAATTATAATTCCTGGAACAAGTTTGTTTGTCGGAGAAAGATGAAAAGTAGTTTGATTAGAAAAGGGTGTTGATCTCCCAGTAGTGTGGGCAAAGAAAAGGCGATGTTGTGTGTCCGGCAGTCTCCCTCTCACAGATGCCTTCACTTCGCATCACGACAACTTCGGAACGGAGCGTAATAAATCAATCAGGAAAGAGCGGTAAGGTTCCTTGATCAATTCTGTATCATGAAAGGCAGATGTAATCCTCCT
>JAOTOM010002180.1:0-93620 GCA_034440615.1 Ashinkailepas kermadecensis
GGGAAGGTACCCGCAAAAGTACGCACAGCAATGTATCTGGTTCCTGGGTTTAGAACTCCATGCCGATATCCAACATATGTGAACTCAACCAGACAAGGCACCGCCCTAACCATAAAACCATAAAAACAGCACTGCGAGTGGGAAAGATCGCCACCCATCAGCGGGCAAGCATTAACATACTCCACGTTGGTCAAGAAATATTCATCATGCCACGTTGCAATAACATCATCTCCTTTGACTCATTGAAAGGCGTCGCACATGCACGGGAGTGATCGCATGAAGGATTTTCTGTAAATTTAACTCCTTATATATTCCCTTTTCGGATTTCCTGCGGTTGGGAACCAACGCCCTGCAATTGGAAACACGGAAACACCCAGGTCTATCAATGGTTACTGGGAACATAGCGCGCAAAGCTGTTGAAATAAGGCATCAACAACCTCCCACCGCACACTTCCAACGTTTGCGGGCCGCAGTTTGCTGACTCCGGTGTCACAGTCGCCTGCACTGCCATCTGTGGTAGAAACCAAAGTTGTGTGCCATTAAGAATATCCTGCCACCCATCGGAAGCCTTCTTGTCTAACCTGAGTGGCTTCTTGCCGTCTCGGTGGCATCCTTTTCGTCCTGGGGCCTCCCATCTCTGTCCCACGTCTCTTATAGGGACCTGATTATATCTCCTGGGGGCCTCGTTGCCATTCTTGGGGCCTCCGTCTTAGCATGATCTCTCTGTCCCGTTGGCCTCCTTGCTCAGTTATTGGTTTTACGACACGTCGACCGTTGAGCCAAATAGCGTCGCCAATTCTCACGCCGATTGGTCGCGGGCGAAGAGTAGCGACAGGTGAGACTCGAACCCACAATCTTTCGATTGTGAGGACGAGCATCTTACCTCACAGTTTTTCCTGTGTATTTCCGGATAGGGGCATCCTCAAATTTCAGGGCCCCCAGTCTCATGGCAGGCGGGGGCGACTGCCCCCGCTGCCCCCAGTGGCGACGCCCCTGCCCACGAGAACTAATCGCGCTTGGCACGCGTTTTCACTTCCACCGCCGCAGTCTGCGCTCTGCAGCAGCGGCCGCAGCAGCACCGGCACAGCACCGCCAGCAGCTTGACGAGCAGCGCGCCGGCCGCCAGCAGGAACGCCAGCACGTCCAGCGAGTAGTACTGCAGGTAGCCGAGCTCGGCGCCGACCGAGCGCAGGTGCGGCGCGCCGCCGTGCCGGACCACGTGCTCCACCCAGAACACGGCCAGCCGGCGCGCTGGCACTGGCCGCGCGTCCAGCAGCAGGTCGCGCTGCCGGCGCGCCGCCGCCGCACGGCCGTCGGCGGCGGCCGCGCGCACGGCCGCCTGCAGCGTCGCCGACGTCAGCGCCGCCCAGGCGAGCGTCTCGCCGACGCCCAGCCGCTCGGCGTTGCGCGCGTTGAACGTGCCGTCGGTGGTGAGCGGCAGGTTGAGCGTCGGCACGCCGTGACAGAGCGCCTCGAGCACGGTGGCGAAGCCGGCGTGCGAGATCAGCAGCCGGCAGCGGCCGCTGCCGAGCAGGTCCTGCTGCGGCAGCCAGCGCGACGGCAGCACGTTGGTCGGCACCCCGGTGCGGTTGTCCGTGTGCCACTTGAGCAGCACCTTGAACGGCAGCGCGCCGAGCGCGTCCAGCACGGCGGCGCGGTGGTGGGCCGGCATGTCCTGCGGCCGCACGAGCGAGCCGAGACTGAAGATGACGAACTCAGAGTCGCCGAGGAATGCCTGCAGGTCGGACGGCAGCGGCTCGGCCGGTCTGCGGTGCAGGCCGCCCACCTCGATGGCGTTGGGCAGCAGTGGCTTGTGGTAGTCGGTGATCGGGTTGCTGCTGAGGAGCACGAGACTTGCGTTTCTCTCGATCTCCGCCACGGGCGGTATGACGCCCTCGCCGAACTTGTCGGCGATCAGCCGGTCACAGTACGGCAAGTACACCCACCTCAAGAGCACACTTATTACCGAGTGACCAATAACGTTCCGCACCCGCTCCATGAACGTCATGCGGTCTATACTCGTACTGAACGGCAGTGGGTGGAGAGAGGGAAGGGTTGGGTTGCCCAGCGGACTGGTGACCAGAGGAAGTACGATATCGGCGTCAACAATATGAACGGCACTTTCAAGAGATACGGGACGGCGTAGAGAGTATACGAAAAGGCGCCCAAAATGACGACATCAAATTTCTCTTCC
This sequence comes from Ashinkailepas kermadecensis, assembly GCA_034440615.1. Lineage (NCBI taxonomy): Eukaryota > Metazoa > Arthropoda > Thecostraca > Neolepadidae > Ashinkailepas > Ashinkailepas kermadecensis. Next base: position 2,195 of record JAOTOM010002180.1, read on the forward strand.
AACAGTTCGTCGAGCTCCCCGGCTGGCGGGGGCTCTCGCGCGGTCCGATCGACAGGAGGAAGCTGAAACTGCTTCCATCCCGCCTTCATTCCATCCGTGTGCATTCGGAATGTGTTTGGAAAATTTTCATGGGCCAAAGCCCTCGCCAGGTTGTCGGGCACGATCTCCCTGATGCCCTCCACTGGAGACGACGGCTTGAAAGCGTTGAAGAACACCACATCATGCCCGCGGGCACTGAGCGCACTGCCCACTCCGTAGAAAATGTTCTTCTGGGAGTTGCTGCCTGATGCCACCAGCATCAATATTCTGGCGCCATCCACTCGCAATGGCGCGCAAAGCAAAAGTGCCGTCATCCATGGCGGAAACATGATCTGCAACAAATAAGGAAACGTTGTCGGCGATCCCGACCGGTAACCAGGTGAATGTACGTAAAGCAGATGTACGCATGGTAGATTTACGTACGCAAATGTACGTAAGCAAATGTACGTAAGCAAATGTACGTAAGCGCAAATGCACACATGCGCAAAAGTACGTATACGCAAAAGTACGCATATGCAAATGTACGTAAGCGCAAAAGTATGTATGAGTAACAGTACGTAAGCGGAAATGTACGTATGCGCACATGTACGTAAGCGCAAAAGTGCGTATGCGCAAATGTACGCAAGCACAAATGTAGGTAAGTGTAAATGTGCATAAGCGCAAATGTACGTAAGCGCAAAAGTACGTAAGCGCAACAGTACGTAAGCACAAATGTGCTAAGTGCAACAGTACGTAAACGTAAAAGAATGCAAGATAAAAGGTACGTATGAGCCAATGTACGTACATTTAGGCATAAGCGTCTTTGCGCTTGAGCACATTTGGTAAGGTGCATATGCCATACGTACATTTGTTCTTACGCACATTTGCGCTTACGTAGGTACATTTGCACATACGTACATTTGTCATACGTAAATTTTCGCTGAAGTACAGTTGGCATACGTACATCTACGCTTACGTACAATTGTCATAAGTACATTTGCGCTTACGCACATTTGCTTACATACATTTGCGTACGTACATCTGCCATGCGTACATTTGCTTTACGTACATTTGTTCTGTTGCCGCTTTTGCGCTTACGTACATTTCCAATTACGCACATTTACGCATACGTGCGTAAATGTGGACTTCAACATGGGAGGACTTCAAGCACATAGCTCATCGGCATTTTACAGACATACAACAAGCAAGCAACATAATCGAGAAAAAAACATGGACACAAATTCGCACATCAAATAATTGCACACATACCTACAGTTTCGCTGAAAAAACAAACAAATAAAAAGCAATGGCAGGTAAACCAAGGAGAACCCCGAGCGCAATCCGCACTGCAGATAAACGAATGCAACATGGCATCGCGGTGAGGTTCGGCGATTAATTTTCAGTCGTGTTCAAGCACGCCCTTTTCTGTTTAAACATGTTCAGCTGAACCAAGTGAAGTTCTAACTATCCAGAAGAACCGTGGCTCCAACTACCTGGCGCGAAAGAAATAAAGGATTGTTGGAATGACATGTGGAATTCTAGCACTCCCCGTTATTGAAATGGGCACACCAATCCCTTTGATTTTTAAGCATCTACTGGAAAACGGGTAGCGTTAGCAAATGATGAGCGGGTAGTAGTGAAAGTACACCTCCCGAACGTTTTAGAACAAGGGTGCACATTTACTAATACATATGGAAAAGGGTGCTGCGGTTCCATACAATGCTAGTTGTACACACTTTTAAGGTTTTCATGTGAACGCTTAAGCGTTCACATGAACCACGGGTGCAAAAATGTATTTTCGCTGTGCTTCCCCCTTGCATCCACCCCTGGGCCTGGACATGGCGTGTTTTATCTTAGTGGAACATTCCTTCTCAACTTCATATCAGCGATGCATTGGCGTTTTCCCCGCTGGAAAAAACAAGACGACCTAGTGGTGGAAAGTATACCGACACCTCTCCCCAGAACAGCAAGGACCAACTGACATCTTCTGGTGCTAAGATGCAGAGGCGTATCACGATCACGATTACAATCACGATTGTAACGAAATTATTTGCGATGGGGAAAATATAAAGGTACCTGATCTAAAGGTAGTCATCAGAAAATTCGTGGCAACCAGTGGATACCACTTTTAACCCCCAAAAATGGCGCTTTACAGGGAAAACGCCATGAAACGTCATAACATCACATGAAACGTCATAGCGTGGAAAATCGAGCCGATTGTATGCGTCGAAACGCCTCCCACTCTCGTCACAATGACGACGTTCGGGTGAACGGCAGGTAAATGTAATCAATGGAAAATGTGTAGCCGATGCGTGGAGCCGAGTAATGCAAGCAATGCCGTGCCACCAAAACCATTCGTTTTCCAGCGCAAGGCCCAATCGTTAAAAAAAAACGGTGAAAGATCCCTTTCACTTGTCACCCGGCCGCCGTGTCCACGTGCCACGTGGGTGGAAATGTTACCCTGCAACCATGTGCACAAGGCTGGACATGTGTACATGTGTACATGGCTGGACGCATGATCCGCCACTGGCGACACTCATGCGGAATTTGGACATTCAGTACCTTCAGCGTCAAGGTGGGAGCAGCGGGTTTGCTTGTTTTGTTAAATTATAGGCACTTCGGCCCGTCGGCGTCGATTTGTATCCTTTTGTGGGTGTCATGGCCCCCTCAATGTTGATTCCCCCCCAATAACCTATGATATATTTATGCTGATAAGAATGCTAAAGAAAAAAATGAAAAACACCATGCTTTTTAGAAATCTTAGTTGATGCCAACCAGCACATCTGGTAATGAAATCAAACAGATTTGGATTGGATAGTGGATTGTCTCTCCACCTTTTGCTGCAAAATTGAAAATTGTGTGGAAAAAACAAAGGAGTTGGATTTCCTTCCACTTTGCAAGCACAACTTACATCATAAAATGTTGAGATTAGCTGATGCATTTTAAACCAGATTGTCTGAAAAACCTGCAAAGCCACTAGACAACAATTGCATTGTCATAATTAAAGGGGATTATGACAATGCAATTCTTAAAGTAAAGGGGGGCGTTGTAAATTTCATAATTCGAAGAAGTGAAGTCCAAGCGTTCTGTATTCATATTCAGTTCAGTATTAACTGCAGGACGGTAAATATTTTTAGATGAGATAGCTGAGAAGTATTTGGCGAACGCGTTTGTTACGTACATTTCAGTGGCATGAATGACATCCCCTACTCGGAGCTGGGGAAAAGCGCCAAAACATGAGTGACGGAAAGTAAAGGATCGAATGCATTCCCATATTTTACTTAATGGTGTAAGTTTGTTACAAGAAGATGCGAAATCCTGCGAAGCCTTTTGCTTTTCGAATTGCAGGGCTTCGGAACATGCTTTACGTGCTTCCGCGTACAGTTTTGCGTGATGTTCACATACCCACTTTTGAAATTGACGCAAGGCTCTTTTGGGTTGTGCCTTTGCCCTTTGGCAGCGGTTGTTCCGCCAGAGGGCGTTTGAGGGGCGCGGATTGGTGGACCTGGAAGAATCTGGGCGGAGCGGGGCTGCATTGGCCGCAGACCTGACGTGATCTAAGGAGTGCATGTTTGGGAGATGGTTTATCTGTATACATTGAGTTAGAATATTGTTGAATATATTCCAATCAGCCAAGTTTACCTTCCAAGAAGTGTTAGGTGAAGGGCTAGACGATGAGATTTGACTCGCCAGGGATATAGTAATTGGGAAATGATCGGAGAATAGTGGATCAGATGAGACAAACCAGTCGAACATGGGGGCTAACCGGGGTCGATGCAAGGGATATATCGATCACCGACGTTGTGTGATGGCTCGAGCTCAAGAATGTGTCAGAGCCGTCATTTCGATAGCTCAGAGTATTTTTCCAGCACTTTTCCCAGTATGCGGCCACGGGCTGACATTGCTCGCTGCCGCACATAATGCGGTGGGCATCGAAGTCGCCAAGAATTAAACAGGGACCCAAAATCTGCCCAAATAGACCCTCAATGTTGGATTTTGTGACACTAGTGTAATTTTAGGGTAGATAGACGGAAAGCACAGTGAATTGTAGTCTGTTAACCTGGATGTGCGCTCCCACAACATTCAAAGGTGTGTTAAAGCTAATTTGGCGTTGAGGATATTGATTCGAAACATACAGTGCTATTCCTCCTTGTCTATGTTCAGAGTTTACATTGTGCTGGTGCAGTAGCGCAACCAGGGGGGGCCAAGGGGCCATGCCCCCCCCGAATTTTTTTGGGGCCCGCTCCGAGCCAGGGGCCCGCGAAGCGGGCCCCTGGCTCGGAGTGGGCCACCCTACTCAGAGCCCTGGCTAGGGGCCCGCGAAGCGGATCTGTGGCTCGAATCAGGGGCCCTTTGAACCAACTGAAAATCTGGTGGCCCGTTTTAACCAGGGCCCGCCTCGAACCGGGGCCCCTGATGAAGGAAAAGTGCTTTTATTTCTGCGAAGTTTTACAAACATAGGGGCCCGCTCAAAAGTAAGTGCGTGTTTTCCGCAGACTTTTTAAAAACATGAGGGGGGCCCGCTTGCGAGGGGGCCCGCTCTCCAACCCTAGCCTCCCCCGAACTGAAATCCTGGTTGCGCCACTGTGCTGGTGCATAGTGTAGCCTCTTACTGAGCAAGTATATTTGTCATTGTCCAGAAGGTGAGTTTCTTGCATCGCTGCAATAGCTGGTGTGCTTTTTAGCATCAATTGTTTTAATTCGGAGCAATACACCAGTAAGCCGCTGACGTTCCACTGTAAAATGCTCATCACTGTTCGTCTAGGCCGGTCCTGGAAGCCGAGACATCCTCCACTAAGGCACGCCTTATGACGGATGGTGGAAGGGTGGAGTTTGCTCATCGTTACGGCAGGGATGGGCAAGACGGTAGCTACGACGCAGGGTATGAGGTGTGTTGGGTGAGGTCAGCTCAGGGTGTTCTCTGTCGACAACGTACCGGCCGGGACCCATCGAGTGGGAGTCGCTCGAATCTGTGTTAGACGACTCATTGCAGGGTGGTTTGTTTTCCACTCCGTGGTTGGGGGAAGGACGAGCTTGACGAGTCTTTTGGGCTCTGCTTTCCTGTTGTCTCATGGGCCGGGGTGTCACTAGTGGTGGTTCTGTGCCCACTCGTTCCGCTTTGCCTGACGAAGAGACCACTGGGTCGACTACTGGATCCGTCTCTTTCCGGGACGTTTTTTTTGTCGAGGGCCGTTCATGACCCTTTGAGGATGGTAGTCAGCCGACTGAGCCATGTTTGAAAGATGATTTCGTCCGATTCCTCCACCCCTGCTGGCTTCAGCTGATGTCGGCCAAAAGTCAGTCGGCGCAGGGGGGGGGGGCGACCACCCCCGAAGCGTCTGTGCAGTTTTTCGCACTCATAGTGCCAGCGAGGGCACTCTCGAGACCATACCGGGTGCGGTCCCTGACAGCCAGCACGCAGATAGGTGGAGTCATCGCACTCGGAGGTGAGGTGTCGCTGTGCTCATGCTCCACATACGGGGTGTCGTGAACGGCACGACTTTGCCACATGTCCATACCTTTGACATTTGGCGCAACGTATCGGTTTGGGGACGTGCGGCCTCACCTCCTATCTGAGGTAGCCGGCGCACATATAGTGTGGCAGAACAAGCCGCCTCCATCGGATTCGCAGAAGCGAGTTTGGGTGTCCTCACTTGGAACGCATGCGCCGTGCATCAAATTCATATTTGTATCAAAGCAGGAGGCAATGGACGTCACGACCCACCTCACCGAGCGCTTCCCGAAAGCCATCACGGTGAAAGGAACACATGGGTACCACAAGTTCGCACCATTGACCCACAGCACCGTAATAGTTTATGAACGGCCTACCGATGCGGGGCTTGTGTTAATGGAAGTTGGGTGAAGTGAGACGTGTTTGTGTGCGCGCTGATACAGATTGCGTTGATTAATATTATCGCAGTGACAGATCGTCAGTCTGAACTGGGATTCTGAAAAGGTATGGGATGATCTGCACATGTGTAAATAATTGCATTCCATTGCATTATAAAACTGTACTGTAACAAATTATGACCTGACCCAAGATCACGAAAGTGCAAACCGCACGCCTCTGGCACACGGCCGATCGTTTGGTGAAGGTTTCATTAAGATCATCCATTTCTAAATGGTCGATTTTTTGTTTTTCTGCAATTTGGTGACCTTTGACCTGTCCCAAGGTCACGAAAGTCCAAACCGCACGCCTCTGGCACACGGGCGATCGTTTGGTGAAGGTTTTATTAAGATCGCCCGAGCGGTTGCCGAGATCATCGATGTCTGCGAGATGGTGTATGCCAGTCGATATATGTGAGATGGTCTGTTTTTTAGACCCTTCCCTTTATTTCGCATTTTGGACGTTATGATCCTTGGACGTTGTGAGCTTTGTACGTTATGAACTTTGGTACTAAATTAACTCTGGACGTTATGAATGCTCCCAAGGAAACCAGATGGAAGAGTCGATTTCTATCACGAAAGGTATGACTTACGATTTAGGACCGATGGAAGTGCAGTAAGATCAAACAGTCTAGGTAGGAGGAAACACCAACACCAAGCCGATAGAGAACGGCACGAATCGGAATACTTACTTGGAGCCTCACAACCACCCACCATCCGAGATACCCCTGGAATCAAATGTCTGGAGGCAGGGCTGGACGGGCGGGCACTACTGTTGCCAGACAGTTGTGATGAAAAACCTTCAGATTTGGTATCCAAAACCTCTAGAAACCTCTGATGTTTTCAAAAACTCTCTAGAATTCCCTCTGAAAATTATGTTCGCTAGAGATCGCAATTTCTTGCCCCAGCCGGGTCGAGATATCCAGTTGCGAATACAGTTGCGAATACATTTCCTCGACTCATCACTGCCTACTCAGAGTGCCGTAGTTACGTTTCGTCAGATTATACCGTCTCCCACATAAACTATCGCAATCACGGCGGCGGCCGCATTGGTGGTAATCGGTCATCAGGAACACCAGTGAGCAGTGAATGCGATTGGATACATATATTAGCATCGTATCACAACTGATGACTGGAATTGCTTTAAATTGCACCATGTGTGCTCAGTGCTGCCGCATCTACACAAACGAACTTATCAGGGGAAGTTACACAACACTAGGTTATAGCTTCCTTCTGCTCGAATTAGCTCAAATCAGTATGATGTGGGTTACACAACTACCTGTGCTAGCAAACCAGCAACAATTATACAAAGCACAACTTAAGGCGCGGTCAGCTCGTACGATAGGTACTTTCAGTGGTCACATTCTACCCACATAGAGTAGTCTACAGACCCTCTGGCCACTCACCATCATATATCACATCACTTCTGAACACACGGATCATCTTTTCCGGGATGTCGTAAGTTACACAGTTTTTCCCCATCGCCTGCAGATTGGACCTGACTTGCAGAATGGCTTCCATCATACGGATCTGCATCCTGTTCCGGAGTTTGGTTTTTACAATATTCATCTGCGAGAACAGCCGCTCCACAGATGCGTTGGACACAGGGGCACTCAGTATTGCTGTTCCAAACTTGTATATGTTGGGGTACTTCTGGACTCCATCCGCCATCTTCTTCTCCCCCACCTCCCACCAGAACTTCTCCCTGTCCACCACAGGTCCGTCAGCCGTGTCCTGCCAGTCCTCGTGATGCAGGGCGTTCCACTGTCTCTCAACATCATCTGGACTCCCAGCGATACTCTGGAAGTGAGCTGCAATTGGTACCACAGCCGGGCGTCCGCATACTTTCAGTGCAGATTCCGGTGACAGCCTGGTGAGATCGGAGAGGATGCCGATGTTCTCAGGAAGGCGCCTCTTCTTCCGCTACGAGAGTCACGAGAAACTAGCGGCACTTCTCCCTGATAGGAATCGCTGACTCTTCTGGGATGTTGCACTCTTCCATACTGAACTCGTGCCCGAAAAACAAGGCCCTAACTGGGATCAAGTTTTGCGATGGATCGAGCGCAATTAGACCTTCCGACGTCAGACTTCTTAAAGCGGATGGCATCACGACCAGGTCCAACAAGCTCCGAAAGAACTCTTCCAAGTCCTTATGGAGCGCACATGGATCTGGATTTGAGCTTTGGAAGATGCGGTTGATCCGGTTGACCGCCTTCAATTGCGTGGACATGAACGTCAAGAACAGACGGTTTTGCTGATCGTTGTACCAAGCTGATCAGCTTGGTAGCAGCGCTCGCTATCTTTCGCCAGCATGAATGTCAACTTCAGTTCCTCATACTGTTCCAAAACTATGTCTACGGCATCACCACGGCTAAGCCACCTTGTCATGGCCACCTTCAATCAATCCTTGTATTGGTACCAAGAGATACTCAGTATCAAATGTCAAAAAACGCTTTAAAAAAAGGGGTGGGACAGGAGGCTACTAAAACATTAAAAACACATGCATACAATACTCAAACATTCCCACGTACAGCTCTTTTCAGCGCCTCCTTCAGCTTAAACTTAAAAGCCAGTCGCATATTCTCGGCCCTAACTTCCTCGGGGAGACTGTTCCAAAGAACTGCAGCACGGTACATGAAAGAGCGTTGCGCAAAAGAAGTTTTCAGGCGTGGGCGCTCTACTGAAAACGGTGTTGATCGCGTAGATCGAGAGCTGACGTCACTTCTCAATGTCACAAGATCACGCAGGGTTTCAGGTGCTCCCGAGTGATGCACTGCAAGATGAACCAGTGAGCAATCCCTAATGTCGACAAAGCGTTGTAAGCTAGGCCAGCCTAACCGCTCAATAACATGCGATATATGACCATAGCGAGAGGTCCTAGTTATGATCCTAGCCGCCCTCATTATTACTTTTTGGATTCGCACGCGCTCGGTGTCACATGCAGCAGACCAGATTGAGCAACAGTACATTACATGGGGAAAACCAGTGCAAGCACTAACTTCGACAGCGTTTCTTCAGTAAGAGAACGTACATGCTTGGCTAGAGGAAAGATGATGCGGTTACATTTCTTAGCAATATCGCCAATTTGTTCACTCCATGTTAACGATTCGTCCATGGTCACACCCAGGTTTTTGATAGATGAGACACGTGAAATATCCGATCCAAGAACAGAGAGGCTGATGGTAGGCAGCCGCGCGATCATCTGGCGAGAACCAAAAATCACAAATTGCGTTTTAGATGGGTTGAGCTTGAGAAGATTTACACGGTACCACGAGCACATGGTTTCCAGGCACGATTCGAGACGGCGTTTGGCATACATTATGTCCTCCAATTTCGATGACAACATCGCCTGTGTGTCGTCAGCGTAAGCAACGACTTTAAAGACATCACCTATGTGTGAGAGAAGATCATTTGTGTACAACAAAAACAGAATTGGACCACACAAACTTCCTTGTGGAACACCACAGGATACGTTGCATACAAGTCTTCCGGGCCGAACTACCTGTCTGCGATTTGAAAGATAAGATCTAAACCAAGAGCTGTCGATGCCGTACCACTCTAATTTGGTCAAGAGTCGGCTATGAGACACGCAATCGAAGGCACTAGACAAATCTACTGATGCGAGCAGACAAACGCGGCGCCTTTCGATGCAATTTGTGACATAAGCTACTACATCAGCAAGGGCAGTTTCAGTAGAGTGAAGTGGTCGATAGGCATGTTGCGAGTTGTTAAGAAGACAATTTCGGTGGAGATACGCAGTGAGCTGGTTGACTACTATCTTCTCGCACAGTTTTGACACGTTACTCAAGATCGAGATGGGCCTATAACACTTGGGATCGTCAGGGCAGCCTTTCTTGAAGATTGGTACGATTTCAGCCAACTTCCACAGTTCCGGAAAAGTACATGACGATAAACTAAAGTTGATTATGTGCAAAATATGTACACACACCGAAGGAAACGACATATTGAGCAATATGTCGTTCGGTATTTTACGATTTTTCTGACCGTCGTTTATGGTCGCGTACAGTTCTGAGTATTCTCTCTGCCGTTTAGGACTATGACTAAACCAATTATGTGTCTCACGGACCATGAAGTCGAGATGCCGAGGGAGAACAGCACATGCCGTACTCGCTGCCAGGTGTAGCGAGTGGCACAGACACCGTACTACGATCAGGTGAGGAACCTTTTCCCTGAGACGGGTACTAACGGAGTGGTGTCGCCCCACCATGGCGCTGGCACCGTCCACACCGATGCCGACGAGGCGATGCACGGGCAGGTTGTCCAGCTCCAGTGCCTGCAGGATCGCTTCTGTGATTGTATCTGCCGTCGTTGACTCCAATTCAATGCGGCGATACAGTGTAGTCACCACTCGTTTCTGCCTTCTGCTAAAGTATCTCACAATCACACCGAGACACTGTGTATCTGACACGTCGGTCGATTCGTCTATTATAAGGCTAAAGTATGAGTCTTTCATATCGTCCAGGAGTTCTTGATGGATGACTGGCCCTATAATGTTATTTATAATGTCTGAACACTTCGTGCGATGAAGTTTCAAATCTTTTAGAATCTTGGAATTCTGGTCCAAACTTGACAGCACCTCACCCAGATGGTCGACAGAGGCGTTTGACCCATGCTCTGCGATGTACAATGCAGTCCTCAACTCCGCCTTCTTCACGGCATCACCATGACCGTCACTTCGGCATGGGAATGCTTCCGTGATTTTCGTGGATTTACTACTCACAAAATTCCGTTTGTGTTTGGTGGTTTTGGAATGACCCTCTAGGTCTTTTTTCCTCGAGGCGATCACGGCTTTGCAGCACTTGCACCTCGCGTGAAAGTCATCTCCTTCCACAGACTGAATCCAGCCCCTAAGATGTGCTGCTGGCTTTCCCACTCCTTCTTATAGCGTTGGGTGTATTGCTGATGCTTTCCCATTTTGTGACTCAAAATACTTTATAATTTCTACAGAGCCCAAGGCAACATAAAACCCTATTTATTTTGATGTTGTCACAGGCGGAATGCGGATAACAATCTTTTGTTTCGCAACAGAAAATGTGTGATCAAGAACATTTAGATTAATAATTATTGAGTTTTGTGACCATAAAAAATATATTTGTGAGTACAAATGAATAAAAGAAAAGCAACAAAAAAACATGAAAATTAAATGACAATTAATAAATGAAATAAATGCATATATCAGTACAAATTATCAGTACAAATTCATTTCTATGCGCGGTGCTATAAAACTTCTAGATTTCCCTCTAGAAACGAAAAACCTCTGATTTCAAAATTTCCCCTGAAACGGATGGCCAAAACCTCTAGATTTCAGGGAAACCTCTGATTCTGGCAACAGTGGCGGTGACGTTGCTCCGAGCCTGTGACGTACCCAAGGCGATACCCTGCAGCATTTTGCGTTCATCTGAAGCCAAAACGGTCAATATTTGCCACGACTTTACGCCGGCAATTTTAATCGTACATAGGAAAATTTTACATCATGCGAATGCCTGAAGAATTCTGCACACGAATCCCGATCGCTTTTACTTGTATCACCCTGAAAAAAGTAAGTTTCCTTGCCGGTAAACGAAGACACTACACGAAACCGGCCGGCCGACTACCGGAAGACGGGGCTTAATTGGTTGTCATGACGACCGACTGGCCCTCAAGGTCAGCTGTACGTTAAGCCTCGATCTAAAAGAAAGTTGCCGCTAAATTAAATTGAACGTTCCTTCTTCATTCTCTGTGCCGGCTGCTTCGTGCCATTCTGTTTTCTCGTGGCAGATGAACACAGGAGAAAGGAAGGCATATCATATCACCATATGAACATTTCTATGGAAATGTTTATTTTAGCAGAATACCCAGTGGCGTAGAAAATTCACAAGTTAGATTTAGAGAGGTGCTTCGCCATTCATTGCCATTTCGTCGTGAAGTATGGCATGACCCTGTGGGTGTTGCATGCATGAAAATAATGGTCACAAAATAATCATGCCCCTCCCCTAACCCTACCTGACATATCCTGGCCTCTGTTTTTCCCCAAAAAAATACTTTAAATAATTTCCACAAAAAACAGAATGTTCTAAATATGAACTTAAAAAACCATACCAAACCTGGCTAAATTCCTCACTTTTACAGATGAAAAACCTGTGATTAACTCACCTCATATCCAAACTAAATTCCAATAATACAGTATACTGTTATTGAATATTGCAGGACCAGATCTAGGAGACGGACACAGTGAGCAGTGTCACAATGGACACAAGGCATCTCTCCAGGGCAATTATAAATAATTAATGAAATAGTGTGAAACGTGTCACTTCCTGTACACTGAATATACATCCAGCCAAAAGACATGTCAACATCTTGCCTTAGGATTTGCATTGATGACGTCTCCATGCCTAAGAGTCTCCATGTCTAACATACTTCATGTATAATCATCATGAATATGCTCATAATTTTGGATTGCTATGTACAAACATATGGAAGCACAATTCCATGTGAAAGGATTATCTATGATATGACCTGCTATGTAATACTATTTGTTGTTAGCATGGTATTCTTATCATTATCACCATCAAACACATTCCTAAATAATAGCTTTTCATTAGGTGTGAGATGCGAAAAAAAGCATCATAGGCATAGGATGTCGGAATATGTCATGGAAATGATATCGCTGAACACGTTCTTCCATCTAGTTTCATGATGAAGATACAAAACTTATGCTTACCAACTGATAATGTATGACAGTCCACATCATAGGTTATCATCTTACCTGTAATTGTGTTAAGATATCCTTATGTAGCATGATCTGCAATAGTGAACATAATCACTCATCAACAGTTCAGTTTTAGGCCGTGCGCCTGTGGGAGTTCGGGGTACGCATTTCGTATTGGCATTTCTTTCCAATTGATTCAGACACCCCAGGATTGCATCCGCCTTTTTTTATACAGAATTGATCAAGGAACCTTACCGTTCTTTCCTTATTTATTTATTACGCTCCGTTCCGAAGTTGTCGTGATGCGAAGTGAAGGCATCTATGAGAGGGAGCCCATATCGCCGAAAGGGTCGGCCCACCGATGTTGATTTCACACAATGATCGGAGGGGGCAAAGTACATGAATGCAATATGCAGACCAAAATGAATAGCGGGGGGGGGATTACATTCCACAGGCTCCCATGTTAGAAGCTGAAATTATTGCGGGTGGGGGAAGCAAGCATTGAGGGGGCAGTTTCACCCTCAAAGATAAGAATGGGCGGTTCTGCTTTCGCCCCGACCTTCCTTGCTCTCTAGATACGTGGTTGATATTTTCCGGTGGAGTGGTTTACACAACTGAATGGAAGAGTACAGACTTCGGCGTACACACCAATCCGTAAAAAGTATTGAGCGGAAGTTCCATGGAGGGTACAAGCCCCCTCCCCATACGCCATACCACTGACTTATTTATGATTTTGCCAAGGAGGCGTCATTTCTCCAGAGGGGCGGCTCTTGGTCCAGAACATTTGGACGGGGTACACTCCGATCTCCCAGAGGGGCACCATTTGTTTTTGTCTGAGGAATGCCTTTCACCGAAAAATTCGCGGCGTGCGTTCGGACTGCCAGAGAACTGCCGTTCCCAGGCCCAGGAGCGCGTTGCGCTGAGAAATTCGAGGTAGGGGGTACACTGGAACCTCCAAGAGACGCGTCCTTCGGGTCATAAGGGGCGCTACTTTCGCTTCCTCCCCCTTGGATCGGCCCTTGCAACATACCATAGCTGGCAACGCCACTACCTCTCGCCGATTCGCTACCCAGTCGTTCGACTCAGGGGTGTTGTTTTATATACCTTTGAGGGGGAACTGCCACCTCAATGTTTACTTAACCCACCCCCGCAATTATTTCAAGTTCTAGCATGGGACCCAATGGAATGTGCCCCAAAATTCATTTTGGTCTGCCCATTGCCTTCATGTACTTTGCCCCGTCCAATCATTTCAAGATCAAGATAAAGATAGAGAGATAAGAGATAAAGATTCAAGATAAAGAGCATCAAGATATCAGCATCCGTGGGCCGACTATTGGGGCGAGGTGGGCTCCCTCTCACAGATGTCTTCACTTCGCACCACGACAACTTCTGAACGGAACGTAATAAATCAATAAGGAAAGAACGGTAAGGTTCCTTCATCAATTCTGTATCATGAAAGGCTGATGCAATCCTCCTGGGATGGCTGAAGCAATTGGAAAAAATGTCAATACGAAATGCGTACCATGAACTCCCGCAGGCGCACGGCCTAAAACCGCCGTGTTTCCGTGTTTTTACTTGCCCTCCGCTAGGTGGGCTGATACGCAAACAGCTGTTGGTTTCCAATCCAGGCGTACATGATCCATGGTTGGGACTACATGTTGTGCATGGTGATTTTCGCATCTCTGAAATGCGATTTTTTGTGCCAGAATGCAGCCATCAGTCTAGCACAGCCTTTTTCGGTTTCTGAAAAATCCGAGGATCGCCAAGGAATGGAAGCTAGCTGTGAGGCATATGCTGCTTTGGTATCTCCAATATTACCGCTGCTTTTAGGTTATTTACCATAAATAGGGAGGTAGACAGGCACCTGCCTGTTTGTTATCCGTCAAGTACTTACACACCTATATGTAACCTGTCTTTTTAGCGTTACTTTAAGCTAAAACTTTTTTGGTTTAATCCTATACTTCAACAAATGACAAGTGGCCATGGTCTAGACTACAAAGTATGGCAAAGAGCTGTCTGGTCTGTTGGACAATCAGGGGTGGAGCCTTGGATATATTTATAGGCCTCATGCTCAGAGGCCAATTTCACTAACATCACAAGCTGTGTACTCACACTAAATTTGGTGTGAATACACCTTTAGGCAATCATCAAGTATTAGCCCTCACATATTCTTTATATCAACAAGGTATTTAAAGTCACCATCAGCTAACGGCCAGTCAGTTGTTGGTGACTTAAATATTAAATTAGATTAAATATCATTAATTAAATACGTCTTATTACATTAAATAACTTTAAATATGTTACCAAAAGGTGTATTCACCCATTCCAGTATCAACATTTAATGGTACATCAATGAAGAAATAACGAATACGCACGTAGTAAAATTAGCAAAGTGCCCCGCTAAACTTGATGCAGTTGATTGCTAGACAGCGTGGCAGTGGTTGTCTCAATTGTTATGTGCTGAATACTGGAGTCAGAGATGTGAATCTGTGTGCTCGTGCCTGGACAAACTTTCGTATCGCGTGTCTGATTGTGTAATGTCGTGCCCACAAGTGGTGTGACCCCGACACGTGAACAGTACTGAACGAACAGCACGTCGCCGTTGCGCACCAGAACCGTTCGTCCTCGTCGAGCTGTCGGCCTTCGACGAAGCCGACGTTGACACGTGGATTGCCAATCTGACGCTGGACGCGAGCATTGCGATTCAATCCACCGTGTTTCGCAAGGCGTCGGCTAAGCGTCCGCCACAACAATTCCGTCTGGTCAAGTGTTTGGCCCTGACGTCACCGCTGGCAGTCGACTGCTACGACACACTGAAGGGCCGCCTGCCGAGGGGACGGCAGCTAACGCCTGCCGCCAATCAACAGGAAATCCGGTTTCCACTGACTACCCGCGAGTGTCACGGCGAAGGCCTTGACGAACATCCATATTACGATTGTGGACCTCTTAGAAAGTCACACTAAATTCGAATGGAATGGACGGAGTGTCGCCTCGTGCTTTCCTGTGGTCTACTGACCAAAATATGGCCGGAGCCATCATATCCTTAATAGTAGTTGAATATTTTGCGCTTTGTACGTGCATAGTCACGGCATCATTGTCAATGCGGGCTGCCCGCGGTGGTGCCTCTTCCCGTGGCCACCGTTCTTCTCATTTGACCTTCGGCGCACAATCTGTGGACCGCCCAAATTGGACGTGAACAGCACACGTTGCAGGCTGTTCACGTCCGGCCCTTTCACGGGCTTACTGTGAGCGGCCGGCGATGGCCCCTCGTCACGGGGCCACCATGCTTCCGATGTGAATTTCGGCGCAGGTTTTGCGTGGGCTGCCTGCGTCGGGCCCTCGTTTCAGCCCGGGTAGCGCCATCGCTGGTCCATCGTATCGTTTGCCGGGTATAGGCGTACCGAGGGCCCTTAAGGCTCGCCAGGGGCCCTTGCTGATGTTTGCTAGGGCGGTCTTGAAATGAGTGTAGTTGTATTTTATATTTGTTGAAAACGGCGCAGGGGAGACCATGCTAATCGTAAGCAGCAATTACAACAAAACAATACGCTTCTGCTGCATGGGAAGCGTTTGCAGAGCAGTGGCAGTTATGGCGTTGGCATGTGTTAAGGACACAGCCAACCATGGGCATCAGGCAATTACTTAAAAAAACGTGGTTATGTATGCTTCGTCGTTGCCATGTTGCTCGGGTTCGGAACAATTGCGCATAGGCCCCCGAAAATCACTCTGGTGCCACAAAATCTAACCAGAATCCGAATCAATCACCTCCCTGACAGACGGCGCCACAGCGATACGGCCCTGACCCATGGCCAGACTAGCACCCGACGGCCACACTCACACTGATACCCGACGGCCACACTCACACTGACACCCGACGGCCACACTCACACTGACACCACCGGCCACACTCACACTGACATCACCAACCACACTCACACTGACACTACCAACCACACTCACACTCACATCACTAGTCACACTCACACTGACACCACCAGTCACACTCACACTGACACCACCAGCCACACTCACACTGACACCCGACGGCCACACTCACACTGACACCACCAGCCACACTCACACTGACACCACCAGCCACACTCACACTGACACCACCAGCCACATTCACACTGACACCACCAGTCACACTCACACTGATACCCGACGGCCACACCCACACTGACACCACCAGCCACACTCACACTGACACCACCAGTCGCACTCACACTGACACCCGACGGCCACATTCACATGACACATCCAGCCACACTCATACTGACACCACCAGTTACACTCACACTGACACCACCAGTCGCACTCACACTGACACCACCAACCATACTCACACTGACACCATCAGTCACACTCACACTGATACCCGACGGCCACACTCACACCGACACCCGATGGCCTCACTCACACTGACACCACCAGTCACACTCACACTGACACCCGCCGGCCACACCCACACTGACACCCGACGGCCACACTCACACTGACACCACCAACCACACTCACACTGACACCACTGGTCCTGTTCACACTGACACCACCAACCACACTCACACTGACACCCGACGTCCACACTCACACTGACACCACCGGCCACACTCACACTGACACCCGACGGCCACACTCACACTGACACCACCGGCCACATTCACACTGACACCACCAGCCACACTCACACTGACACCCGACGGCCACACTCACACTGACACCACCGGCCACACTCACACTGACACCACCGGCCACACTCACACTGACACCCGACGGCCACACTCACACTGACACCCGACGGCCACACTCACACTCACACCACCAGACACACTCACACTCACACCACCAGTCACACTCACACTGACGCCCGACGGCCACACTCACACTGACACCACCAACCACACTCACACTGACACCACTGGTCCTGTTCACACTGACACCACCAACCACACTCCCACTGACACCCGACGGCCACACTCACACTGACACCACCAACCACATTCACACTGACACCACCAGTCACACTCACACTGACACCCGAAGGCCACACTCACACTGACACCACCAACCACACTCACACTGACACCACCAGTCACGCTCACACTGACACCCGACGGCCACACTCACACCGACACCCGATGGCCACACTCACACGGACACCCGCCGGCCACACTCACACTGACTCCACCAGTCACACTCACACTGACACCAACAGCCACGCTCACACTGACACCCGACGGCCACACTCACACTGACACCCGATGGCCACACTCATACTGACACCACCAGCCACACTCACACTGACACCACCAGCCACACTCACACTGACACCACCAGTCACACTCACACTGACACCCGACGGCCACACTCACACCGACACCCGACGGCCACACTCACACTGACACCCGCTGGCCACACTCACACTGACGCCCGACGGCCACACTCACACTGACACCACCAGCCACACTCACACTGACACCCGCCGGCCACACCCACACTGACACCCGACGGCCACACTCACACTGACACCACCAACCACACTCACACTGACACCACCAGTCACACTCACACTGACACCCGACGGCCACACTCACACCGACACCCGATGGCCACACTCACACGGACACCCGCCGGCCACACTCACACTGACTCCACCAGTCACACTCACACTGACACCAACAGCCACGCTCACACTGACACCCGACGGCCACACTCACACTGACACCCGATGGCCACACTCATACTGACACCACCAGCCACACTCACACTGACACCACCAGCCACACTCACACTGACACCACCAGTCACACTCACACTGACACCCGACGGCCACACTCACACCGACACCCGACGGCCACACTCACACTGACACCCGCTGGCCACACTCACACTGACGCCCGACGGCCACACTCACACTGACACCACCAGCCACACTCACACTGACACCCGCCGGCCACACCCACACTGACACCCGACGGCCACACTCACACTGACACCCGACGGCCACACTCACACTGACACCACCAGTCACACTCACACGACACCCGCCGGCCACACCCACACTGACACCCGACGGCCACTCACACTGACACCACCAACCACACTCACACTGACACCACTGGTCCTGTTCACACTGACACCACCAACCACACTCCCACTGACACCCGACGGCCACACTCACACTGACACCACCAGCCACACTCACACTGACACCACCAGTCACACTCACACTGACACCCGACGGCCACACTCACACCGACACCCGACGGCCACACTCACACTGACACCACCAGCCACACTCACACTGACACCTGACGGCTACACTCACACTGACACGACTAGCCACACTCACACTGACACCCGACGGCCACACTCACACTGACACCACCAGTCACACTCACACTGACACCCGACGGCCACACTCACACTGACACCCGACGGCCTCACTCACACTGACACCACCAGTCACGCTCACACTGGGACCACCGGTCCTGTTCGCACTTACTCGTGTCATGTCTGCCGGTTCAGCTGCCCCGCTGGGATTGCCAGAGCGGCTCGACTGCTCGTGCCTTTTTGCAGGCTCGCGCCAAGACAATGAACCGGTTTGCGGCCGTCGAGCTCCTACCATGATGTGTCATGTGTGTGTTGGAAGGGGGGGGCGGTGGCCTCCACTCAAGGACGAGATCAAGATACGTGCCAAATGACCGGCGGTAAACATTTTGCAAGTGGTAGCCAATTCCACGCAAAAAGGTAACTTTACAAATCGTGTGGAATGCATCGGACAGCAACTTCATGGGGCACCATGTATATCTGGGGGAGGAGGCCTCCTGTAATCCCAGCGGGGCTTCCTACAATCCCATGGGGCCACATTGTACAGAAGGCTCCCTGTTGTCAAAGGGAGCCTTCTGTAGTCCCAGTGGGCCTTCTGTAGTCCCAGTGGGCCTCCTGTAATCCCAAGGTGCCTTTGAATCCTAGGGAGCCTTTTTGTAGTCCCAGTGGGCCTCCTGCAATCCCAGGGAGATAGTCCCGAGCCTCTTGTAATCCCAGGAGATAGCAGGAGAGCCTCACGTAGTCCCAGGAGAGCTTCACGTAGTCCCAGCGGAGCCTCACGTAGTCCCAGGAGAGCCTCACGTAGTCCCAGGAGAGCCTCACGTAGTCCCAGGAGAGCCTCCCAGCGGAGCCTCACCTAGTCCCAGGGATCCTCACGTAGTCCCAGCGGAGCCTCACGTAGTCCCAGGAGAGCCTCACGTAGTCCCAGGAGAGCCTCACGTAGTCCCAGGAGAGCCTCACGTAGTCCCAGGAGAGCCTCACGTAGTCCCAGCGGAGCCTCACGTAGTCCCAGGAGAGCCTCACGTAGTCCCAGGAGATCCTCACGTAGTCCCAGGAGAGCCTACAGGAGGCCTGTAGGCCTCCTGTAATCCAAGGATTCCTCCAGTAGGCCTGAGGGGCCTTCGCAATGTGACATCATTGGCAAGGGGTGCCAGGCCCCTTGCCATTCTAAGAGGGGGCCACTGGACTCCTGTCCTCTCTTCGTTCCGCCGCCCCTGGCTATGCTGCACCCCAGATTTGACCTCGGATCACCTTTTGGACCTCTGTAGGCGAAACGGTTCGTCGTAGAAAATAATCGTTTTATGTTGTTTGCACATACACGGCTGCGATTGTTCTGTCAAGTTGCCACACGAATCAGAGCATATTGACAAATACTTGTCTTCTATATGCGTTGTTGAATGGAACACAAGCGCTACCTGATGAAATGTACGACCGGCAGACGTCAGAGCAGGCAGTGTGGTCTATCCTGGTTCGATGGTGCATGCATCAGTGCTAAAATAGCTTCCATTTATTGGTTTGTCTATTATTTATACGGTGCAAGTTTATTGACCACTTTTATTTTGCACTTTCCTTCTTTCATGGCCTTAGGTCAATCGTTGACTGTAAATGTCACCTGCTGGGATGTGCTGTTTCTTGGCCGATGGGAGATTAATCGACGTTCAGACCCTTCCGATAGGCTTGTCAGGGAAATGTTATTCGGTGTCCCGTAAGTTTCCCATAGGGCGCAATGTTAACTCACGCCGTCTCTCCTGTCAAATTCTCACATCCCGCCTCGGGTGGGTACTTAATCACTCCACGTCTAACTTCAAAGTTGAGAGTTGCACAAAAACGATCTGGTTACCACCGGAAAGCTCTTGGTGAATCAGGTCCGATGATGGTCCTATTTGTTTGTTTTTTTTTTTTGATCATTTTCCAACTCAAAATTTCGGTTTTGAGAATGAAAATCTATTTTAAAACACTTTATATCGACTTATTAGGGTAGTACAGGCCGTGCAATGGAACTTTAACACTGTTTAGGTAATAGAAACTCGACAGTAAACCATAAAAACAGCAGTGACCTAAACATGTTTAGTCCCCATTGCGCACTCTATCATGACCTGACCTCAGACCACTGAACGGAGGTCAAACAAATTGAATGAGGAACTTATGATGATTCTGCATGAATACCAAGGTCAGCACAATATTAGAAGACCATGCAGATTACAAAAAGAAGACAGTTGGCCCAAAATGGTCAAAATTGGCAGTGACCTCAGGTCACTGACCTAACCTCAAACAAAAACCGAGATTTGCGTTGTGGAGACACTGCCCAATTGCAATCACGTAGGAAGTTTCATTTCAATATCTCTTCATGTGTATTAATTATCGACCCTCAAACGTTTTTGGAAGTGGTCCTCTATGTCTGAGCCAGTTCTGCTACCTATGACCTGAGTTTGACATTTTCACTTCAGGCGCAAGCATGATAAAGGAAACGTTACCGCTAATTTTAGGTACCCCACCGTTTTCCTGCTGTCGCTGGACAACCATAAGTGTTGGGGGGGGACATAAAGCCCGGGGGATGTGTATTGCCCTTTGGTCAATGGCGATGTTGCATGACCAGGTAATTTGTTGTGCCGTATCCTAGCATAGTAACGGTTGCACTGGTGTTCGAAATATTACAATACATTAAGTATGTTAGTAATGACGAAGGACCCCAAATTTGACTTCAGTGACTTTTGAACCTCTGTAGATGAAGGGTTTGTCGTTGCAAAACAAAATCATTAATTAGTGTTTGCATTGGAACAGGTAGGATCGCTCGGTCAAGTTTTCAGACGGATCAGACAATGTTGAAGACTACGTTTTTCAATGCATTGCTGAATGGCGTCATCCAAACGTACAGTTCGACGCGCGTCATCAACAGTGGTATCCAGAGAGGGAGCTTAAGGGGCCAAGCCTCGGGAGTGAGCGATGGCCATTTAGTATGTTCAGTGATAAAACTTCCGATTCGGGGTCCGGTGGTGAGCGTGGATCGAGGGGTCCTTCTTGCGTTGTTTTGCCATCGCAGGGAAACAACCCTACCTAACGCAATCTACACAAACGCAAAGAACACACAGAAACACAGGGAACAAAAGGACGACGACGAAAAGCACGGGGGTGGCGGGCGTCACCCCCGCCCAAAATTACAATTTGACAAGACTACCAACAACCTACACCGAGTCTTTTTCGATCCCCACATATCATCACAGCGCAAAAGAACGCCCACCATCGAACTCCTCAACACAGTTCCCCCTAGTCCCACGTGGTCTTGGCCCCGAGGCACAGCAGCAGCGGTTGTGTCCACCAACGTGAGCCCAATCTCAATCGGGTCGCGGCGCCGGCGCTCCTCGCCCCGCCCGTACCTCTGGTGCCAGTCCTTGTGTGTGGAGGTGTGTGACGCGTGCACGTGAGGGAGTTCGAGCAGCGTCGATCCGGCTCTACCTGAGGACGGCGATCAGTTTGCCCGTCGACGACCTACGAGCTCTGACGGACGACGACGGACATCATCGTCTTCAATCGCATCACAGGACTGATGCGCTATCTCAGTCACCGTGACTTGCTGCGGCTCGCTGTGCTGCTGGCTGTTGTGCGCGCGCTCGTGCTGGTTGCCGTCCCTGCTGTTCGCCCGCCACCGCCTGCCTACGCCCGGCACTCGACTCGCACCGGTTTCTGTGACCTTGGGAACAGCGGCATGTCGCTAAGTGACTACGTGCCCGCCGGCACTGGGTCAGCGTTGCCGGGCGGCCTATCAGCGAGCTCCGGCGGCCGCCCGCGACGGAACAGGCGCGGCAGGCGCATAACACCCAAAGCATAACATATAAATTACTGGATCTTTCTGACCTACTGTATCGCAACAAGTACATCATATAGCTGGCCGAAACCTGATCTGTGACACCCAACAAACTGCTGCTGCTGCCTGGGTACCAGCTATACCGGGCCGATCTCCCCGACAAGCGAGGGTATGGCGGAGTGGCGCTGGCCGCCTGAAAATCGCCACGGCTGTCAACCATCCCAACAGTAAGCTGGAGACGTTGTGGATGTTGGTCAAGCCAAACAATAAGCGCCAGTTCATTATATGCACCGTATACCGTCCACCGAGACGGAATGCGACCGACCTGAAAGCGGACTTTGCAGACTTGGAGGCACAATTTCAACGTGTGATTGTTATTCCGTTGTTGAGGTCGATTGCCCTGGCTAGAGGCTAGCATCTAGCCAGGGCTAGTCTCACAGCGCACTTTATCATGGCGTGCATGACAACGAGCTTCTAGGCTACGTAGTTTTGATGAGACACTGGCCGATGACTGGTTCAGGAGCGGACTGTCTCTTGAGCCGACACCACTGGTGTGGAGGCCGGTACTGGCGGCGCTGGGGAGAGAACCGGTGATGGTGCTGCTTCTGTCGCTGGATTGGTGTGGGCGTATCTCTGACGTAGGTGGTTCGTGCCATGACTAGAGGCGGAACAGGGTAAGGGGGGGGGATTTTATGCATGAACGGATTTGAGCATATATAAGTGTTGAAAGATATTTGTAGTAAACTTTTGAAGTTATTTTCACCTCTGGATCACGTGCAGATTAAACCGGGGCCATGAGGAAGTACTCAGACCGACGTGGATTGTTACGTCAAGTCAAATCGTGTTCCTTACGGTTCAGCGAATTTTTCGACCTGTTTTACCTCAGGGTCACGTGGAGGTGACCAAGAGGCCATGGAAGATGTGGCCAGATGTGGAAGACCCAGAGGCCATGGAAGAACAATGTGCGCCTATTTGTAGATCTTCTCAACATTCAGATTTGGAAATAGATATTGTAAACACTTCTCTTTGTAAATAGATTTTGTGACCGCATCCAAGTTTTAGTAGATCTTGTAGAAGTAAATCTTTTGCATATAGATCTTCTTAACATAGATCTTCTGAGAGTAGATTTTATGCACTTTCCCCCCTTTGATTGTGGATTGGAGCGCGTACGAAGACGTTTCTCCATGGTAGAAACTGGCGGTAGTTATTGATCGCTGGTTTGTGGTTGGTTACAAACCTTCATGCTATTACTGTGGTTGGTCAATCTTCTAGTACTGCTGTCTGGCTCTTCGGACATAGCTGGGACATGGCAACGATTGCGAAGGGTTACTACCGCAATCTGGCGCACCAGTTTCAAAACATGGTAGTTTGCAGCAAGGTCCTGAGCACAGTTTACAAGAAAATATTGTTCACGGTGGTTGGGTTTTCATCTTCCATTGTATACCTTGTGTTAGTCTGAACGTTTTTGTTAAGCGTATGCTAATTATTTGTGGGGTACTGTATATGTGGGACTTGGTGGTGAAGGGGCAACCAGAGGTGAATCTTGGCTGGGTCCAGCATGTCTAGCAACAGAAGGAAACTACATGGGGGTCGCATGGTAAAAGTTCAGATTAATTGGCTGGGCAAAGAGAACATTGAGGGGTACTTTCCCACTGAAGTATATGAAACAACACCTGCGTTGACATGAAATACGGTATTTGGTTTGCACTTATGATTGCCACTCGACAGTAGCATGCTCTGATGTTTTTATTTAGGTGGCCTGTAACAACCATGCACATGGGCTGTATCTACCAAGTGTAGTAACCATGTGTATTGTCGCCAGATGCTCTGTGCAGTGACAACTCACTCCTAATGCATCTGTTTGCTGACACTGCACCATGAAGAAAGCTGTTGATTGGTTGGTTGTGAATGACATCATTCACAATTTGTTGATATTTTATGTTGTTGTCTTCCAGAGGTGGATACAGGGGGACACTGGGAACATGTGGTCTACTCATGGAAGATGGTGTCCCTCCTGGAAGGTTTGAATGCACAAACCTCAATTTTGTCAGTCAGAGGCCATCTATGAGAGGAAAAGGTGACCCATTCATGGGATAGGTGCCTCTCTGGAAGGTTTGAGCACACCCCCACCCCTAGAGTTTCAGTCAGAGGTACTCCCCTAAGAAGAAAAGGAACTTCCAGGGAGGTTGAGTGCACTCATGCTCTCAAATTGGTATTGTTGTAGTTTATGATAACCACAAGATAAGTTTTACACACATGTTATGTCCATGAACCATAAGCAAAGGGTGCTTATGTAAAGGGTGCTTTACATGCTTATGCATGCTTTACATGCATAATCATGTAAAGTCCATGAAGCAGAGGGGTTAGGTTTGGTTAAGTTAGGTTAGGGGAGGCTTTTGTTTTAAGCTCAGATAATTTTCAAAAAGGAAATTTCCCCCAAAATCTTTAAAAACAGTTCAGGCTAGCTTAGGTTAGATTAGGTTAGGTTAGGTTTTTATGTTAAAATATTTGAGAAAATCAATTTGGAGATTTTCAATAAAAAAAATTGTATTTTATGCATGGATGGTTAGGCTAGATTAGGCAAGGTTATGTTTCATCTGTTTTCTTCATTTATAATTGCTTTTACCAATTTAAGTAATGTTTGAATACCTATATTATAATACATATAATATTATAATATAATACCTATATTACCAAACTACATGCCCATTTCTGGGTGTTATTTTTCCTCCCAACTAAAAAGCATGCATTTGCAGAGGAAATGAGTGGTCACATCATGTTTGGCATCTTCATAAACATTGCATTAAAAAAAGAAATTCCAGGAAATCAGAAATTACCTTAAACTGCAAATTTGCCCCAAAATTTTCCTGCCAAAGGAACCCTACAGGTATTTATATAGTGAAGAAATGATCCTCCTCCAGACAAGTGCCCCCACAACAATTCCTGGATCCACCCCTGATGGCTTAGCTATAATGTTGCAACAGTTGTGGATCAAGGAGCTTGTGGGCCATAGCAAGCTGAATAAAGCACAAAAAGTTCAGAAATAAAGCAAGAGGTGTATGAACAATCATTAGTTGAAGTCAGGGGAGCCTATATAATAAAGTGTGACTGCCCATAATTTTGCTGTCAAATGCAACTTGTACCCTGCTACAAACATTGAAAAAGAGGAAAGGTGAGCATGAAGGTAATTATTGCAGCTAAGTGCAAGCAAAGGATAAGTCGATCATGTATTTGTATCTGTAAAAACAAGTAAATTTGTGCTTTAAGGTTTTTAATGAATTCTTTGAATGTATCTTTCCAATGTAATGTTTGTGAATGTGAAGGTGATGGGACCACTTATTTTCTGTGCAAAAGCTTGCTTTTTAGTTTGTAAGCAAAATAATCCCAAAAAGGTGCTTTCAGTTAAATTATGGGATGAACAGTAAATAAATGAATGTGCAACATAACCAAACTTAACCTAGCCTAACCTTTCTTTGGATGAAAATCCAAATCAAATTTGATACATTTCTAACAATTTATTTTTCATTATTTTCAAAATAAAAAAACCTTAAACTGACTTAACCCAACACAAAATACTTTTGAGGAAAAACAATTTCAAAATTTTTGTTTGAATGGAAAAAAAATCCAACTCTAAAAACCTGAATTAACCTAACCTAATGAAACCTAACCCAATCAAATCTAATACAAGTATTTTTTAGGCTTTTTTTGGGAGAAAGGAGTTTGGGTTCGGTTCAGCTAGCTTTTTATCTTTACATTTTTGCCTTCCAGATGAGTGCCCCCTTCCCCATGATGGGAAAAAGCAAGGACAGTTGTCCATAGAGCATATTGTTCTGAATGATGAAAATGTACAAATGTGGCAAGAGTAGGGATGAACATTTTCATTTCCAGCATGAATGCTCTATCCCCTTTCCCACACGATTTTATACAATAGCACTGATGCATTGCAGTTGTCTGTTCAACTGATGTCAGCACTGCTCCTCAGTAATGTGTCAAAAGCACATTACTGAGTACAGTAATGTGCAGCTAGTGAAAGCAGCCACTACACCATCTGTTGTGTACCTGGGAAACACTTCAAGTGACTCAATATAAAGTTGAACTTCGCCCGCGACCAATCGGCGTGAGAGATTGGCGACGCTATATGACTCAACGGTCGACGTGTCGTAAAACCAATAACCAACCAATATAAAGTTGAATTCCGTGTTAACTATTATGTTCTGTTGCATAATGCATGGCCAACTGTTAGCAAGTCCATGAACCATTCAGGTGTCACACAGGCAAAAGCTGAAAAACCAAGAGAAACCTGGGCAAATTCCACCTGAGGAAGAAGAAAGTACTGAATACCTAGTTCTGCATCATAGGCTCGAATCAATCTAAACTTGACTAGTCTGCTGCCACTTCTAACCCTCGCGAGTTGGGGTTGGCTGAAAGTTTGCCACCACTTGTGGCCATTACGAGGTCGGATCGGCTGACCCGAGGTCAACATGGAGCTGGCCCGTGAGAGCATCGACATGTTCCTCAACAACCGGGTGGTGGAGGCGGAGGAGTTGTTCCGCCACCATGCAGACAATCGCCACATGAGCATGGCCCGGTGCTATGCCGCCATCATGGTGAGTGGGCCACTTCAGGCCCTGCCATCGTCTGACATTGTCAGAGGCCCCAATGGTTCTTCAGCCATGCTGGATAGACTAGCAGATGGTGGGCTTCAATGATCGTTGAATATTCATGATTGACTATTCATGTGTGTGGTTGAGGCATGGATTTGCACTCAAACCCGGTGTGCTGGGTGTAATATGACCATAGTAGTCGGCGTGCCATAAAGGCCAAATAGCTAACCAACAAACCGGGTGTGCCATGCTTTCCGTCGACATGCATTGTATCGTATTTTCTTATGGCAAGGAGTATAGAGCTTGTGTGCCCTGTGTTCGGTTGTGTGTGCGCTGTATTAGCTGACGTTGTCCACATCGCGTCCGTGTGCTCCGCTCGCAGAACGCCGTGGTGACGTTCGACTCGGCCCAGCTGGACCAGACGGTGGTCCTGCTGAAGGCGACGGAGAAGGCGGTGATGCCCGACTCTGGCCTGGTGGCCCAGCTGCGCGGCAAGCTGAAGAGCACCGAGCAGTTGCAGGTACTGCCGCCGTGCCTGGGAAGCCAGCTGTGGCCTTGGTCACGCTGGAGGCCGTCAGTGGACTTGAGCTAGCAAAGGTTGGAAGCTCAATAGGCTCTCATCACGGGAAGCTATTGAGATTGTTAAGTGAGGCGAATGTCCGTTGAGTTATGGGAACCTGTTTAAGTTGCATGGTACCTTGGACCTGAAGCTCACGAGGGACGATCACCTCTGATCCGATAGCAGGTGAATCTAAGAGGACGTTCATAATATTACATCTGATGTTCAGCGATGGAATCTCACTTGTTTAAAGCTCAGTTGCGTGGACTATGCATGTAGTAAGAAACAATTCCCGTTGGAGGCTTTGTCAAAGTTTACAACCGAGCGTGAGGCGGGAGTGGCCAGGTGGTTAAGGTGCTGAGTTCTGGACACCAAGGTCCCGGGTTCAACACTCGCACCACTCGGGACACTTCCCAACCCACGGCCCACTGGCGAAGCGGTGTGGGCGGCGCAATTAGCCGTGATGGTGCATAACGTGCGTCTTGAACCACCCAACAAATAATAATAAACAACCGAGCGTGTGGATATTCCTTCTCCCCTTGCTCCTCCCTTTCGTGCCAGGAAGTCTGTGTTAAGGTGACAGATCTGTCAAATGCGGCGATTCATTTTCGGTCGGGAATCAGCTGTCAATAAACGTTTTCGTTGTGAGCTATTTAAGCTGGAAAGATGACGTGAACCGGTATATATGCAAGTTAACGGCAATTTTGCAATGCAAGTGTAGATCATTGTTGTGACTGACATTCCTGTGCATCTGAAGTTGAAGGGAAATGAATGCAAGCTGTACCTGGTATATAGTATGTGGTCAGTGCATATTTCATATTGACAAGCAAAGGCAGTTAAGATAAACGAAATCGTCGAATTATGATGTAAATAGTTATCTCTGTTGTGTGCCGTGTTCCATCAACATTTCCTAATTTGGGCGTGCTGGATGTATAATGGTGGTGATACCACCGTGTGATTGACACGACGTTACAGTGATAAAGTATTCATGAAATAGGGTGGAATACACCACTTTCTGAACACTTAATAGACATCCTTATCCAAAAAGCATTGACATCCTGTTTCATGATGAGTGTTTATGATGAAGTCTTAGTGTCTCCTTTCTAACAGTAGCATCATGCTTATGCGCTCAATAAGGGATGGTGATACTTTCACAATGCAATTTCAGGTAAAGGGATTACCTATAATGTGATATGGCATATAATACCAACTTATAGCATAGGAATTTTTATCTCTATCCTGAATATAGCATATAGCTCTTTCTAAATTATAAATCCCATAACAAATGATAATGTGCAGTCATAAGTATGCCATTGGTTCAAATATGAGTCCGAAATACATCAACAGCATTTTAAATGATACTAATTCCAAGGCAAATTTTGGCATCCTCCTGTGCTTGTTTTGACATTACACCTAATGAAAAACCATTATTTTAACCCTGCGACGTCACGTGTGTTCGGCAGGAGTGTGAGGTGGTGGAACTGCTGGAGCTTGGTATGGCGTCACGTGTGTTCGGCAGGAGTGTGAGGTGGTGGAACTGCTGGAGCTTGGTATGACGTCATGTGTGTTCGGCAGGAGTGTGAGGTGGTGGAACTGCTGGAGCTTGGTATGACGTCATGTGTGTTCGGCAGGAGTGTGAGGTGGTGGAACTGCTGGAGCTTGGTATGACCTCACGTGTGTTCGGCAGGAGTGTGAGGTGGTGGAACTGCTGGAGCTTGGTATGACGTCATGTGTGTTCGGCAGGAGTGTGAGGTGGTGTAACTGCTGGAGCTTGGTATGACCTCATGTGTGTTCGGCAGGAGTGTGAGGTGGTGGAACTGCTGGAGCGGCAGATAGTGGTGGCTGATTGTCAAGTGTGTTCGGCCGTCATTAACTTCCTACAGCAGGTGAGCTGTCGCGTGCTTTGGCGCCTCGTGTCTGACGTCACGAACGTGCAGCTTATCGCGAGACTTCCTGCCCGCCTGCTTCGTTCGCTGAAGTTTGGGACACATGCACCCTATTAAGTATGGGAGTGCTCATTTCGATAGCACTACAACCAATTTCAGTGGAACCATATTCGTGTTCGACTCGCATTGGCAAAACTGATGGTATTATTGCTGAAAATGGTTTCTATTGCCCATGTATCTGAAACTTGTACACCCTATGCTGAATTCTCGAAACCAGATGAATCTATTTCTGAAGTGTGGTCGTTCAGCCGAAATCGGGCGTGGTGAGTTGTATTCAGCCGTGGTGATGTGACTGACGGATCTGGGACCTCTGACAGGACTCCTGATCAGCTGTGAGGGGCTGTGGTGATGTGACTGACGACCTGGGACCTCTGACAGGGCTCCTGATCAGCTGTGAGGGGCTGCGGTGATGTGACTGACGGACCTGGGACCTCTGACAGGACTCCTGATCAGCTGTGAGGGGCCGTGGTGATGTGCCTACGGACCTGGGGCCGCTGACAGGACTCCTTCAAGGGTGGTGATGTGACTGACGACCTGGGACCTCTGATAGGACTCTTGATCAGCTGTGCGAAGCCGTGGTGATGTAACCTGGCGGACCTGGGACCTCTAACAGGACTCCTGATCATCTGTGCGAAGCCGTGGTGATGTGACCGACGGACCTGGGACCTCTGACAGGGCTCCTGATCAGCTGTGTGAGGCCGTGGTGATGTGACTGACGGACCTGGGACCTCTGACAGGACTCCTGATCAGCTGTGAGGGGCTATGGTGATGTGACTGACGACCTGGGACCTCTGATAGGACTCTTGATCAGCTGTGCGAAGCCGTGGTGATGTAACCTGGCGGACCTGGGACCTCTGGCAGGACTCCTGATCATCTGTGCGAAGCCGTGGTGATGTGACTGACAGACCTGGGACCTCCGACAGGACTCCTGACCAGCTGTGTGGGGCTGTGGTGATGTGACTGACGGTCCTGGGACCTCCGACAGGACCTGAGCAGCTGTGTGAAGGGTAGTCTGGGGCTGCGACGCGCCTGGAAGACCTACGACCGCATCTACGGCCAGATCAGCAGCATGTACCGTGAGGTGCAGCAGGAGCGGCCACAGAGCGGTGAGACGTCCGTGGGGTTGAGTTTCCCGACCTGAGTTCGCTGCTCCTGTCTGACACTGGTCCTAACCTGGGACTCTGACATTGCTTGTGCCCGAGGGCAGGTTAGGTTGTTTGGTCACTTGGACGAGGCGCTACCTGGTCCTCAAATAATATTGTGAACATATGTGGTAGGATATGCTGTAGCTTGTGTTGTATATGTTCAGCCTATGTTGAATATATGTGTTGTGTGCATTCTCTATAGATATTTGCCATACAATATACGATGCCCCTTGTGGTTGTAATGTGGTATAGTGATTACATCTGATCTAGCCGCCGAGACGGGACCTGTTGAGCACACGATTACATGTGATGTGACGATTGCATGTGATCTAGCCGCCGAGACGGGACCTGTTGATCACACGATTACATGTGATGTGACGATTGCATCTGATCTAGCCGCCGAGCCGGGACCTGTTGTAATGTGCCGTGACGATGACATGTGATCTAGCCGCCGAGCCGGGACCTGTTGATCACACGATTATCTGATCTGCCGCCGAGCCGGGACTTTGTATGTGCCGTGACGATGACATCTGATCTGCCGCCGAGCCGGGACCTGTTGTAATGTGCCGTGACGATGACATCTGATCTAGCCGCCGAGCCGGGACCTGTTGTAATGTGCCGTGACGATGACATCTGATCTAGCCGCCGAGCCGGGACCTGTTGTAATGTGCCGTGACGATGACATCTGATCTAGCCGCCGAGCCGGGACCTGTTGTAATGTGCCGTGACGATTGCATTGATTAGCCGCCGAGACGGGACCTGTTGATCACACGATTACATCTGATCTAGCCGCCGAGCCGGGACCTGTTGTAATGTGCCGTGACGATGACATCTGATCTAGCCGCCGAGCCGGGACCTGTTGTAATGTGCCGTGACGATGACATCTGATCTAGCCGCCGAGCCGGGACCTGTTGTAATGTGCCGTGACGATGACATCTGATCTAGCCGCCGAGCCGGGACCTGTTGTAATGTGCCGTGACGATGACATGTGATCTAGCCGCCGAGCCGGGACCTGGTGTAATGTGCCGTGACGATGACATCTGATCTAGCCGCCGAGCCGGGACCTGTTGTAATGTGCCGTGACGATGACATGTGATCTAGCCGCCGAGCCGGGACCTGTTGTAATGTCCGTGACGATGACATGTGATCTAGCCGCCGAGCCGGGACCTGTTGTAATGTGCCTGACGATGACATCTGATCTAGCCGCCGAGCCGGGACCTTTGTAATGTGCCTGACGATGACATGTGATCTAGCCGCCGAGCCGGGACCTGTTGTAATGTGCCGTGACGATGACATGTGATCTAGCCGCCGAGCCGGGACCTGTTGTAATGTGCCGTGACGATGACATCTGATCTAGCCGCCGAGCCGGGACCTGTTGTAATGTGCCGTGACGATGACATGTGATCTAGCCGCCGAGCCGGGACCTGTTGTAATGTGCCGTGACGATGACATCTGATCTAGCCGCCGAGCCGGGACCTGTTGTAATGTGCCGTGACGATGACATCTGATCTAGCCGCCGAGCCGGGACCTGTTGTAATGTGCCGTGACGATGACATCTGATCTAGCCGCCGAGCCGGGACCTGTTGTAATGTGCCGTGACGATGACATCTGATCTAGCCGCCGAGCCTGGACCTGTTGTAATGTGCCGTGACGATGACATCTGATCTAGCCGCCGAGCCGGGACCTGTTGTAATGTGCCGTGACGATGACATCTGATCTAGCCGCCGAGTCGGGACCTGTTGTAATGTGCCGTGACGATGACATCTGATCTAGCCGCCGAGCCGGGACCTGTTGTAATGTGCCGTGACGATGACATCTGATCTAGCCGCCGAGCCGGGACCTGTTGTAATGTGCCGTGACGATGACATCTGATCTAGCCGCCGAGCCGGGACCTGTTGTAATGTGCCGTGACGATGACATCTGATCTAGCCGCCGAGCCGGGACCTGTTGTAATGTGCCGTGACGATGACATCTGATCTAGCCGCCGAGCCGGGACCTGTTGTAATGTGCCGTGACGATGACATCTGATCTAGCCGCCGAGCCGGGACCTGTTGTAATGTGCCGTGACGATGACATGTGATCTAGCCGCCGAGCCGGGACCTGTTGTAATGTGCCGTGACGATGACATCTGATCTAGCCGCCGAGCCGGGACCTGTTGTAATGTGCCGTGACGATGACATCTGATCTAGCCGCCGAGCCGGGACCTGTTGTAATGTGCCGTGACGATGACATCTGATCTAGCCGCCGAGCCGGGACCTGTTGTAATGTGCCGTGACGATGACATCTGATCTAGCCGCCGAGCCGGGACCTGTTGTAATGTGCCGTGACGATGACATCTGATCTAGCCGCCGAGCCGGGACCTGTTGTAATGTGCCGTGACGATGACATCTGATCTAGCCGCCGAGCCGGGACCTGTTGTAATGTGCCGTGACGATGACATCTGATCTAGCCGCCGAGCCGGGACCTGTTGTAATGTGCCGTGACGATGACATCTGATCTAGCCGCCGAGCCGGGACCTGTTGTAATGTGCCGTGACGATGACATCTGATCTAGCCGCCGAGCCGGGACCTGTTGTAATGTGCCGTGACGATGACATCTGATCTAGCCGCCGAGCCGGGACCTGTTCCGTCCCCGCTGCCGGCCCGTCCCCTGCTGCCCAGCTCCGCCTCCTCACCAAACCTAGCAGCCCCCGCCCCCACGGGCATGCGTCGCTCAGCCACCCGGCTCCATGTGGATGACCGCAGGTCAGTGGTGCGGCCACGGGGGCTCGTCGGGGACGAGTAGTCTAGGGGTAAGTTGCTCGCCTCACAATCGAAAGGTTGTGGGTTCGAGTCTCACCTTTCGCTACTCTTCGCCCGCGGCGTGAGAGGTTGGCGGCGGTACTTGACTCAACGGTCGATGTGTCGTAAAAACCAAGAGCCAACGAACCAACCAACGGGGGCTCGTCGGAGTCGTTGACCGGCTCAGGTAACTTCTGGGGTCTGGCGAGAGGGAGGAGAGTACGAGAGCAGACCAGGCTGGAGAGGCTGGAGAAGGAGGCCACGGGAGTATGAGAGACTGCAGGACCAGAGCCTGGAGAGGAGACCACGGGACCAGAGACCGGAGAGGGAACAATATTACCAGAGGTTGAAGAAGGAACCAGATGCTTGGGAGGCGACCACGGGACCAGAGACCGGAGAGGGAACCATATTACCAGAGATTGGAGAGGGAACTAGAGGCTTGTGATGAGACCCCTTCCCGTTGAGGCCGCGTGTTCGACCTGATGCTTGTATTTACCTCACCTGAGGCGTCAACTGTCCTACATGTGCCCGGAAATGTTCCTTAGCCTGACGTGAGTCGCTTGCCATTACAATCTTTACGTGACCTGAGGATTCTTAGTCGTGCATTTTACCAGAAGCTTTTGTTTCCCTCAACTAAGGTGCCCCCTCTTCTAGTCCTGTATTTGACGTGAGGCGATTCTCCACCGGACCTGAGGCGCCTTTACTGCAGTCCTGCATTTGACCTGAGACATTTACCTGTCTGACCTGAGGCGCTCCTGGTGCAGTCCTGTATTTGACCTGTCCTTTATCTCTCTGACCTGAGACGCCCCTGGTACAGTCCTGTATTTGACCCGAGGCGCCCCTGATTCAGCCCTGTATTTGACCTGATGCGTTTACCTGTCTAACCTGAGGCGCTACTGATACAGTCCTGTATTTTACCTGATGCGTTTATCCGGCTGACCTGAGGCACCCCGGGTGCAGTCCTGTATTTGACTTGATGCGTTTACCTGTCTGACCTGAGGCGCTCCTGATACAGTCCTGTATTGGACCTGAGGCGCCTCTGATACAGTTCTGTACTTGACCTGAGGCGTTTACCTGTCTGACCTGAGGTGCTCCTGATAGTCCTGTATTTGACCTGATGCGTTTACCTGAGGCACCCCTAATACAGTCCTGTATTTGACCTGAGGCGTTTATCTGCCTAACGTGAGGTGCCCCTGGTACAGTCCTGTGTTTGACCTGAGGCTCCCCTGACACAGCCCCGTGTTTGGCCCGGCAGTGCTGTGTCGCCGGACGCCGCCCGCGCACTGATGGCGTCCGTGTCGCTGGGCTACGGCCTGTTCCAGCTGTCCGTGTCGCTTCTGCCGACCAAGTTTGTCAAGGTGAGAGCTGGCCACCTGCCGCTGAAGACCAGGTGAATGACCTGAGACCGGCTCAGTGCACCGGGTTCACATTTGGACCACGTTCGTTCATCGCTGTATGTGCTTTGTCAGCACAAATGGCACGGCAGCCTTGCGAGAAAAGAAAAGTCGTGCTGGTGCTACTGGACGTCAGCTCGTCGACGAATGCAGTCATGACCAACGGTGTTCTATCCAAGAACGTCTTTCTTCACGCAATTGATAAATGATTATGCACACTGTGCAAGTCAGCTAGCCATGTATTCGCTGATGATACTGCCATCACTGTTTCGGGCAGCAAGATGGCTGTGCTATCAAAACATTAATAAACCGCTTGCAAAAGCACTGCAGGTGCTTATTCAACAGATTATCACTAAATACTGAAAACACAAACGACCGGCTGTCATCTGAGCACACATTTATGCATTCAGATATCAATGGCATGGCCATGAAATCAAAAACAAACGTGTAGCATATCTGGATGTGTTTTCTTCAAATCGCATGTGTAAAAGTGATGTATCATTTCGTTATACATAAAGAAAAGCATTTGAGTCGAAGGAAGCGCCAGCCCTAGCGTGCCAGAGTATCGACGACACTCGGACGTCACCGCTGCCATCTGCTGGCAGGTGGTACAACTGCTGGGATTCCAGAGTGACCGCTCGGCGGCGCTGTCGGCGCTGATGTTCTGCCGCGACAGTCAGGATATGCGAGCGCCGCTGGCCAGGTACAGTCCGGTCGGCTGAGTGCTCCGGGTTCACCGGTCATTGTTTGTCACTGCTGTGTCATAATCTGTTGACGAACTTGACCTGGATTGGCTCTTGCGGCTCTTGTTAAGTCTGATCACTTTATGGCTCATGGTTTAACTTGTGTCGGTGTGACTGGCTCCCAAAACTAAGTCATGGAGTCGTATGGTATAGAGGCTTTAAATAGCCACAGTGGGCCCATCCGGGTTAAGCCTATAATGGAAAGATACTATAAGACTATAAACATATTATGAAACACCCTAGTCAATACTAGATCACGAACTCTAGAGAAACTATCTATCCCAGTGTATCGCCAACCCTGCTCATTCGCTCTGTATGGAATGTAGGGAAGCATGCTTTTTAAATGAATTGCTGTGCAGTTGATGCTTGGCCAACTCTGCCGTCCAAAGGAAGAAAAGCGTATGTCCCCGTTTAGGTTAGTGCAATCTCCTTCTCTCAATTCTTTTGACCGGTTTCAATCAACATATGCAATAATCGCAGTATTTTTTAGTTGAATTGCATCTTTATGCACCGTGAACATGAGATGCAGGTTCCAATAAATGCACAGGGAACTTGTGCCTTTCTTCCTTTGGACGACAGAACTCAGAATACAGGGGGTCCCAACTTGATAGGATATTGGGGGTTCTTGAGGAGGGATGAAGACATGTGGTCCTAGCGTGTGCGTGCGATATGTTAAGTGCTGTGGAGCGAACTATTTGGATGCATTCCTGATGGTTTTTTTTAGTTGTGTTAAGTACGCACAGGATGGGATGCGTTTTTTTAGCCAAAAGCCATGCGATCGGGCAGGATAAGAGTTATACTAGATCTTCTTCGGCGGAAGCGCACCGAGCGATGATGCCACCGCGGGCTTGCGGCCACTGAATGGCCTTAGCCCGTGACGTGATCTGAGCTACAGTCTGGCACTTCTCTGGTGCGGTCTATGGACAACTGTAGTTTGTGACGTCACTTGGGCTGCAGTCTGGTGCTTGTGTGGTGCGGCCACTGGACAACTGTAACCCATGACGTCACGTGGGCTACAGTATAGCGCTCCTGTCGTACCACTCGGTGGTGCAGCCGCTGGGTGACTGTAACTCATGACGTCACGTGGGATACAGTCTGGCGCCTGTCGTACCACTCGGTGGTGCAGCCGCTGGGTGACTGTAACTCATGACGTCACGTGGGATACAGTCTGGTGCTTCTGTGGTGCGGCCGCTGGACAACTATAACTCATGGCGTCACGTGGGCTACAGTGTGGCGCTCGTGTCGTACCACTCGGTGGTGCAGCCGCTGGACGACTGAAACTCATGACTTCACGTGGGCTACAGTCTGGCGCTTCTGTGGTGCTGCCACTGGTCAATGACGTCTGTAGCTGTAGAGAAGACTGTATCTCATAACGTCACTTGAGCTACAGTCTGGCGCTGCTGTGGTACCACTCGGTGGTGCGGCCGCTGGACGACTGTAACTCATGACGTCACGTGGGCTACAGTCTGGCGCTGCTGTGGTACCACTCGGTGGTGCGGCCGCTGCTCTCGCTCGACGGCTGCAACGTGGCGGCCGGCGCGGCGACCTCGCAGCAGCTGCTGGACGAGACGTCGGAGCGGTACAGGCGCGCGGCGCTGTTCCAGTTCTTCCGCGGCCGCGTCCTCCGTCTGCAGGTGGGGACGAGTAGCCTAGCGGTAGGTTGCCCGTCTCACAATCGAAAGATCGTGGGTTCGAGTCTCACCTGTCGCTACTCTTCGCCCGCGACCAATCGGCGTGAGGGATTGGCGACGCTGCATGACTGACTCGAGGGTCGACGTGTCGTAAAACCAATAACCATCACCATCACATCACCGTCTGCAGGTGTGTGCCTGTGTGTGTCACGTGGGAGCGGGGATGGCCGAGTAGTTAAGGTGCTGAGCTCTGGATACCGAGGGGCGTCGGTGGCTCGGTGGTGAAGCTGAGCGTCTGGCACGCCAGAGGTACGGGGTTCGATTCCCCGCGATGCCCGCCCTTCCTGTCAGGGTGAGAGACAGGCGACGTCATATGGTCTCAGCTGCTGGGTGCGTCGTAAAGCCGCAATCCAATCCAATCTGGATACCAAGGTCCCGGGTTCCACACTCGCACCGCTCGGGACATTTTCCAATCCCGCGGGCCACCGGCGAAGCACAGTGTGGGCGGCGCCATTAGCCGTGATCGTGCATGAAGTGCGTCGTGAACCCCACCCAATAAGCAAACGGGTGTGCGACGTGGCCGGTCATATGGGTGGGGAGGATAGAATAGGATAGACGATAGAAGTCTGGCCGTGTTGTGGCATTGGCCGCGATGGGATGATGTCACAGTGCTGGTCGGGGTGTGACGGTACACGTGGTCGTTTTAGGTCGGGTGAAATGTTCTGGAATTCGTTTCCCGTGGAGTGGAGGGTATGAGCCGAAGACGTCGAAACGATCTGTGAAGTCGAAAACCGTCAGCAATATTACACATAGAAAGTGAAAATATGAGAAAATAGGTGGTAAACATTTTTGTTATCATAATGTGAAAGTGGAGCATTGTAAAAATAGGATGAACTGGTGTAGTTGAATGCTATGCTATTTCACGGACGTCAATTTAGACAGACAAAACTCGGTTCCAGAATTTGAAAGCAAACTTCTGGTTGGTTTTTGAACTAGGTTGGAAGTCGTTGGTTAGATGTCAGGTGGAAAAAGGATGCGAGATATGCGATATATACATATATATATATATATATATATATATATATATATATATATATATATATATATATATATATATATATATGTATATATATGTATATGTCAGATCCTCCTTCCACCTGACATCCAACCAGTAACATCCAACCTAATTACAAACCAGCTATTTAAGCACCTACTGTGCAAGTTTCGTTGGCTGGCTGAATCGTCGGTCGTGTTTTATGACCGAGATTGGATTAAATGTCGGTTAAGTGACGCACCACTGGCCATGTTTCAGGCCGATCTGGACGGCGCCATCTGCGCCTACGAGCTGGCTGCCGGTCAGGGCCAGCAGCTGGAGGTGCGCCTGCTCTGTCTGCACGAAATAGGTGCGTCAGGTGCCGGGGTTGGAGAACAGCCTGTTCCTGGTGTTTTGGCGTCCGGAACATTGTCCTCTCCAGCCAAGTTATCCCGCATTTTTATAATTTGTAGGTTGGATGGTGCTGTCAACAATGAAGTAACTGGTCTATGAAGGAGTGTTCAAGATTCATTGGCAAGTGCAGACTGAGATTCCGATGTCGCAGGTTTGAAAAATATCATCCTCTCCGTATTTGATCATCCCATAATTATGTTCTTCACATCCAGGATTATAAAGCATAAATCCAACCCCACCGTGGCTGACACCGAGCCAAAGCTGCCGCCGCACTAAGACAGAGTGCGACTAGATTATCAGGCTGCGCTGTGGAAGCGCGTGTAATCTACTGCTCCGTTCGCCTCTGCTGAGGCTTCTGCCCGTGTGGCTGACAGTCCCGCTGTGGCAGCGGCGGACTGAGGCCGTAGTTGTGACGCTGACCACCCAGCTGTAGCTGTGGCTGGGCTGTGGGGTGGCGGTGACTGCGTGTGGGGCCGTCGGCGGCTGGGATTGCGATCGCTACTTGACTGGCCTTACCCGTGGCTGCGGCTGTTCCCATGCTGGTGTTGTCTCTGCTGCGGCTAGACTGGGTCGCGAGTCTGCTGTGGCTGGACAAGAAATCCGGTATGCAGGTAATCAGGTTGTCCAGTTATGCAGTCAGAACGGGAGCAGTTGACATTGTTCGCGTTCGAGCTGAGTAACATGTTCGCCTATTTGCCCCTGAAAAAGGTATGACACAGAAACGTCGGGTTCGGGCGGTGATCTTGCCCGCGACCGTGACCCTCCCCAGGCTGGTGTCTGCAGTGGCTGGACTGGTGTTGTCTGCTGCGGCTGAACTGGGTCGTGAGTGCGGCGGTGACCTTGCCCGCAGCTGTGGCCTGTGACCACCCCCAGGCTGGTGCTGTCTGCTGCGGCTCGACTGGGTCGTGAGTGTGGTGGTGACCTGGCCCGCGGCTCTGACCTGTGACCACCCCCAGGCTGGTGCTGTCTGCTGCGGCTCGACTGGGTCGTGAGTGCGGCGGTGACCTTGCCCGCAGCTGTGGCCTGTGACGGTCCCTAGGCTGGTGTCTGCAGTGGCTGGACTGGGTCGTGAGTGTGGTGGTGACCTGGCCCGCGGCTCTGACCTGTGACCACCCCCAGGCTGGTGCTGTCTGCTGCGGCTCGACTGGGTCGTGAGTGCGGCGGTGACCTTGCCCGCAGCTGTGGCCTGTGACGGTCCCTAGGCTGGTGTCTGCAGTGGCTGGACTGGGTCGTGAGTGTGGTGGTGACCTGGCCCGCGGCTCTGACCTGTGACCACCCCCAGGCTGGTGCTGTCTGCTGCGGCTCGACTGGGTCGTGAGTGCGGCGGTGACCTTGCCCGCAACTGTGGCCTGTGACGGTCCCCAGGCTGGTGTCTGCGGCGGCTGGACTGGGTCGTGAGTGTGGTGGTGACCTGGCCCGCGGCTCTGACCTGTGACCACCCCCAGGCTGGTGCTGTCTGCTACGGCTCGACTGGGTCGTGAGTGTAGTGGTGACCTGGCCCGCGGCTCTGACCTGTGACCACCACCAGGCTGGTGCTGTCTGCTGCGGCTCGACTGGGCCGCCGCGTTCGCCGCGTTCTGCCAGTTGGCCGAGCAGTCGCGCTGGTCCAAGGCGTTCTACCAGTACCTGGCGGCCGGTCAGTGGGGCGGGCGCTGCCGGCGGACAGGCTGTTCAGCCGCGCCGCCGATAGAGGGGTGTGCACGGACAGCCCGCTGGCAGTCCGTGATGCTTGATTAAATTTAGCCATGCAAGAAATCCGGTGGGCATCGGGATCAGGTTATCCAGTTCTCCGGTCAGAACGGGAACAGTTAGCATTGTTCGAGCTCAAACTGAGAAACATGTTCACCTATTTGCCCCTGAAGAGCGTATGCTGCCGAAACGTCGGGCATTGTTGGCATCAAATTATGTTCTGGTCTTGATATTAAAGCTATGGCCATCCTACTCGAATTTGAAAGGTGTAGTTCTGTATGCCTTTGGGTGGGTCATTGTCCCTTAGTGGTTGATTTGCTCTTATCTCTTTCTTTGGTTTTGAAGTGGAGCTGTATCGAGATGCTGCCATTCTGGAAAGTGCCATGTAAATTGCTTGCATTGCCCCCAATCTATGTCATAATGCTGAAATATCGTATTCCGTCTTATGTTGTAATTTATTCATGCACAACAAAAATATCATGCTGAATATTATCGTTCGCATTTGTTGCTGAAATCTAACTAAAGTAGACCTCGCTGCAAAGTTCAAGAGTTTGAAATGCGAGATGTTTGTTAATTGTTGTGTTAACCCTCACAAAGCAGGAGAATGTTCTACCGCTCGCGGTGCAGGTTGTCGGTGCAGTGTGCTCAGTCACCCTGAGCTCGTCGCTGACACCCTCCCCCATGGTTGGCAGTGTGCTCGGGCGCCTCCGGTGACGTCACCCTGAGCGCGTCGCTGATCTTCGGCCGTCGCCACGCCGTGCCGCGGCCGGCCCGACCTGGACGCTTTCATCGAGCGCCGCATCGCGGCGCTGCGGTCGCCGGCCGCTCCGGCGCGCGCGCACCTCGTCTGCCGGCT
Organism: Ashinkailepas kermadecensis; assembly: GCA_034440615.1. Classification (NCBI taxonomy): domain Eukaryota; kingdom Metazoa; phylum Arthropoda; class Thecostraca; family Neolepadidae; genus Ashinkailepas; species Ashinkailepas kermadecensis. The sequence continues at coordinate 43,731 of JAOTOM010002180.1, forward strand.
CTACGGCTACGAGCTGCTGTACCTGTGGAACGCGCTGCCGTCCTGTCCGCCGGAGGCGTGGACAACGGTGGTGGATGGTGAGTTCACGCTGGGCGGGCGTCGGTTCTGGGAGGCGGAAATCCGCGGGAGGAAATGTAGGGTGAACGTAGATACCGTAGAGATATAGATACACGTGGATATATATAGATACACGTAGATAGATATAGATACACGTAAGTAGAGTAATGTTAGTATCAGGGTCACCGCGGGCAGTCGAAGCCTGTCGGCTGCAAAAGGGCATGTCTTCACAAATTAATGTTTGGGTCGCATGTTCTAATATGAATTCTGGACCGCCCTCATGGAAAAGTTTACTTCTGCTTTATACAGAATGCTGTCTGGAATCTGTGTATGGACATTTTCTTGATATTCTTAATTTTCTTATTCTCTCCAGTCCCATGCAAAGAAGCAACTAAATGGGCGCCAAAATGTATCGGCGCCCTTAAGCCCAAATAATCAATCAAAGATGCAACTAACCATTCGACATTGTACTCTGTGGAGGATCCATCCTAGATGATGGTAATGCTTCAACAGGGATGGCTGGAGTGCACGGGTTGAAAGTCGACGTGTGATACTTTTAATCAGAACGAATATAGTGACGATCCCAGGCCCGAATAGACCGTACCGAGTGGGCGTATCTGTGGTGTCCATCTCTTGCCTCCCGGGGGTGTAATTTCCTCTAGAACTGACCTACGCATTTGTGAGAATTGAGAGGTTAGAATATACTGGTGGAAATGACGGCAGGGGAAATCAGGAGTCTGGGTCTCCGTACCACAAGACATCACAATATTGCCTGTACCGTACTACACCGCGTCACAATATTGCCTGTACCGTACTACACCGCGTCACAATATTGCCTGTACCGTAAAACACCGCGTCACAATATTGCCTGTGCCGTACTACACCGCGTCACAATATTGCCTGTACCGTACTACACCGCGTCACAATATTGCCTGTACCGTACTACACCGCGTCACAATATTGCCTGTACCGTACTACACCGCGTCACAATATTGCCTGTACCGTACTACACCGCGTCACAATATTGCCTGTACCGTAAAACACCGCGTCACAATATTGCCTGTGCCGTACTACACCGCGTCACAATATTGCCTGTACCGTACTACACCGCGTCACAATATTGTCTGTACCGTACTACACCGCGTCACAGTATTGCCTGTACCGTACTACACCGCGTCACAATATTGCCTGTACCGTACTACACCGCGTCACAATATTGCCTGTACCGTACCGCACCGCGTCACAATACTGCCTGTGCCGTACTACACCGCGTCACAATATTGCCTGTACCGTACTACACCGCGTCACAATATTGCCTGTACCGTACTACACCGCGTCACAATATTGCCGGTACCGTACCGCACCGCGTCACAATATTGCCTGTACCGTAAAACACCGCGTCACAATATTATCTGTACCGTACTACAAAGCGTCACAATATTGCCTGCACCTTACCATACCGCATCACAATATTACCTGTACCGTACCACACCACATCACAATATTACCTGCACCATACCATACCTCATCACAATATTACTTGTACCATACCACACCGCATCACAAAGCCGTGTCACTCATGCAGGGTAGTTCTTGCTCAGCTCCATTAGCTGTACATAACTTGTGTATCGCTAGCTTTACTTTCCTATCTCCACATCTCACGTAGCTTCTATCCCATCCCCGGTTGCCTCCTGGCGTGATTGCAGCGTCGCAGGTCCCAAAATCTTGCAAGCCGACTCCGGGCGCTATATGACCCATGCAGTCGTTGCGCCCCTAAACCACAATAACTAACTGCATGCTGACCCCGCGCTCTTGTGGCTTATCCTCAGCTGTCTTGTCTTGTCCTCAGTCGCTCTTGTCATTCCAGTAGCAATCCGTTGCCCATATACCACCATCCGCAGTCCCACTCTGTGTATCTCGATGTCTCCCCCGGCTCACTGCGCTCCTCGGTTTTGTGTGTGTCGGTATTCTTTACCAGCCTTACCCGTGACAGTCCGTTCTCAGCATCACCCCTCCCCGAGACTGTCTGCGGGCATCGCACCTGGCCTGGTCTTCACCAGCCTTACCTGTGACAGTCGCTGTCGGCATCCCCCCCGCCCCCAGACTGTCTGCGGGTGTCGCACGAGGTGCCGCCGCTGGCCGGCGTGGCGCACCTGGTCTGCGGCGGCGTGTTCGACAACACCAGTCTGCGGCGGGCCGAGACGCACTACCAGCACGCCCTGCGGCTGGGCCGCCGGGACTCGGCCCAGCCGCACGTGGCGCCGCACGCCAGCTACGAGCTGGCCGCCATCTACTGCGGACTGGCGCAGGTGGGCGGCTGGGGGCGGTGTGGGTGGGCGACTGGGGGCTGGTGTGGATGGGCGACTGAGGGCTGGTGTGGGCGGCGCAGGTGGGCGACTAAGGGCTGGTGTGCGTGGGCGATTGAGGGCTGGTGTGGGTGGGCGACTGAGGGCGGTGTGGGTGGGCGACTGAGGGTGGTGTGGATGGGCGACTGGGGGCTGGTGTGGGTGGGCGGGTGTGGGTGGGCGACTTGGGGCTGGGGTGGGTGGGCGACTGAGGGCTGGTATGGGCGGTGTGGGTGACGTAGGTGGGCGATTAAGGGCTGGTGTGGGTGGGAAACTGGGGGCTCGTGTGGGTGGGCGGCGCAGGTTGGCTGGTGTGGGTGGCACAGGTGGGGCACTGCGGTTGGCCCCTGTCGGCTGCGTTCCGTTCCTGTCAGAGCGTCGCCGTCCCGGGGACCACGCCGACTGTAGTCCGAGCGTCGCCGTCCCGGGGACCACGCCGACTGTAGTCCGAGCGTCGCCGTCCCGGGGACCACGCCGACTGTAGTGCCGATGCCGAGCGTCGCCGTCCCGGGGACCACGCCGACTGTAGTCCGAGCGTCGCCGTCCCGGGGACCACGCCGACTGTAGTCCGAGCGTCGCCGTCCCGGGGACCACGCCGACTGTAGTCCCCTGCCCGAGCGTCGCCGTCCCGGGACACGTGTACGTCCCGGGGACCACGCCGGCTGTAGTCCCCTGCCCGAGCGTCGCCGTCCCGGGGACCACGCCGACTGTAGTCCGAGCGTCGCCGTCCCGGGGACCACGCCGACTGTAGTCCGAGCGTCACCATCCCGAGGACCACGCCGACTGTAGTCCCCTGCCCGAGCGTCGCCGTCCCGGGGACCACGCCGACTGTAGTCCGAGCGTCGCCGTCCCGGGGACCACGCCGACTGTAGTCCGAGCGTCACCATCCCGAGGACCACGCCGACTGTAGTCCCCTGCCCGAGCGTCGCCGTCCCGGGGACCACGCCGACTGTAGTCCCCGCCGTTCCAGCGGCGCGCCGACTGTAGTCCCCTGCCCGAGCGTCGCCGTCCCGGGGACCACGCCGACTGTAGTCCCCGCCGTTCCAGCGGCGCGCCGAGGGCCGGACCCTGCTCCAGTCGGCCAGGGACGACTACAAGGAGTACGACTTCGAGTCGCGCCTCTGCGTCCGCATACACTCGGCCCTGAAGCGGCTGGACAAGGCCGTCAAGGCGGACAAGGTCAAGTAAGGCCACCGGCCACCACGGTAGGATCGACGCGACTGCGATTCACCTGCTGACTGTTGGTCGGAGCGAGCAGCGTCCGTCCACCGGAGGAGAACAGGCCGTCGTTGCCGGAGGTGTTGTAGACCACTCCGGTGTTGTAGACCACTCCGTTGCCGGAGGTGTTGTAGACCACGCCGGTCACCGGCCGATGAGTTGGCTGGATACCGTCCAGCGACGACTGGTGGCGTCTCGTGACCGTGACACGGCGGGCTCGAATCCCACCAGCGGCCGCAGACTCCAGCTCACCGCGGCTATTCGTGTCGAAGGAGGACGCTGTTGCGACGGGCTCTGTCGTACACGAGGGGGACAGCTGCCCACCCGTCGGCACTGGGTAGCGCCGCGCTGGTATGAGTCAGTCGTATGAGCGGTAAAGGTAGATCTGGGCCCACCTCACGACGGCTAGTTTCCACGGTGGAGAGGGGGCGTTCTCACCGCCGACCCACGTCCACAAGCTGTAGTGGATTCGAGTGGAAAGCCTGTCGCTGTGGAACCACGTCCACAAGCTGTGGCGGATGCTGGTGGAAGGCCTGTCACTGTGGACCCACGTCCACAAGCTGTGGCGGATGCTGGTAGAAGGCCTGTCACTGTGGACCCACGTACACAAGCTGTAGTGGATTCGAGTGGAAAGCTTGTCGCTGTGGAACGCGTCGTCCACTGCTGCGGCATTTGAAGTGCCGTGCCGGCCGACAGCGCTCAGTTGGTGAGTGCTTAGAGGTTGGTTTGTTAGGTTAGCTGAGAGGTTAGTTAACCACCGGCAGCGAAGCGTTCAAGAAAGAATAACGATGCTATCATAGACAACGCCGCGAGTGATGTAGTTTGCTAGAACTTAGCTATTGCACGGCGAATATCTGACGTATTCGCCGTGGTCGCGTAGCGAAGGCCTCGTGCCATCGGACGCGTTTATTTTTTAGCACTTAATATGCGTGATTATGATCGTCGTAGACGAGCTGCTTGTCTTTTTTGCCACCTGTGTATGTCGGGATTTTGTCGGTCTTTTCAGCACTATGTTGTGATGCCGTTTGTTGCTTGGTTTTGTTTTGTTTTGTCTTGCATCTGCCATACAGAGCTCTGGAATTGGACGAGGCTGAAGCTGCTGCACGTACGTCGCCCGAGATTGCAGGTACTTTTTTCCGCCGAAGTCGCTGTGCGTTGCGCATCTGTCTTGTAGTGTAGTCTTGTTTGTGCTTTCCACGGTTTGTCCAGACGTTGAGGGGGACAGTGCACGCTGTGTCCAGCCGACCACGCGTCAGCAACTAGCCGAGGTGCTGGTGCTGTGTGTGATGCAGAGTCTAATCTACCCGAGCCGACTTTGACGAATACAAGGTGGCGCTAGTGCCTTTAGATCTGACGCCATTGCGACTGGCGGGAGAGTGTCTGCCGTTCTAGGACCAGTTGATGTGGCACTATATGAGTGACGTATTTCATAGTTACATTTAATACGACCTCCTTGAAAGTGTAAACATATTTCCAAAAATACTATATATTTGGAAAAATTAAACTGTCGCGCACTGCACTTCATAAGAATCGTATTCCATTTAGAATCTTTTTGGAATTTCAAGGAGTAAGTCATCTTAAATGTAACTGTGATATATTATCATGCTACTTGCAGCCGCACTGGAACACAAAACGTATTTGTGATGTATTAGCTGAACTCGTTCCCTTCTCCTCCGAGTGCTACAAGTTAGGGCGCGGCTTCCATGTCGCAAAAGCGGCGCTCAAGTGAGCGATTAATCCCAGAAGGATGGGAGCTCTCCCAAAGTTGGGGGTGGGAAAGCCATTTTTAATTCAAATCCTGCCCTGCAACGCCCATAGAAGTGTCAAATTCGTCCAAACTTAGGAGGTTACGCCGCCCCCTGTCTTCACATCTGCCATAGACTTACTCCGGACCTGTGGTGGATGTATGCCGGATCCGAAACGGATCTATGCCAGATCTACCATGGATCTATGCCGTGGGTGTGACGGATCTGTACCGTGGGTGCGATATAACCTTAGCAAGCGATGCGCCCTAAAGCTCAACAAACGGATCTGTAGTTGTTCCTCATGGCAGGACTGTGGAATATCTGCACCGGATCCGTGACGGATTCGCACCGGATCCGTGACGAATCTGTAGCGGATCCGTATATTCTGCGACGCATTGCATCGTGGCCACCAGCCAGTCGAAACGGTCGTAGACGACGCGCCCTGAAACACAAATTCAACATCACAATCAAAACTATTTGTAGTTTTTGTTTACTCAATCTGTAGCGGACTTGTGGATGTGTACCGGATTCACGACGGACGTCATGATGGCACGCTACCTTCTTCAACCGTCCGTCGGCTACCGCCGCCTACCCCCGGCTACCCCGTCCCGTGCCGTGTACGCGTGTGCTCGTCGGCACTGAGTAGTTCCAAGGCGGGCTCCGCTCTGACCAGCCCGTGGTTCCATTCAGACGGCCGTCGAGCGCCGCAGCTCGGGCCACTGTAGGCTGGACACCGCATGGCTGGTCTCCCGCCGCAGCCCGGGCCACTGTAGGCTGGACACCGCATGGCCGGTCTCGCCGCAGCCCGGGCCACTGTAGGCTGGACACCGCATGGCTGGTCTCGCCGCAGCCCGGGCCACTGTAGGCTGGACACCGCATGGCTGGTCTCCCGCCGCAGCCCGGGCCACTGTAGGCTGGACACCGCATGGCTGGTCTCTCGCCGCAGCTCGGGCCACTGTAGGCTGGACACCGCATGGCCGGTCTCGCCGCAGCCCGGGCCACTGTAGGCTGGACACCGCATGGTTGCTCTCGCCGCAGCCCGGGCCACTGTAGGCTGGACACCGCATGGTTGCTCTCGCCGCAGCCCGGGGCCACTGTAGGCTGGACACCGCATGGCTGGTCTCGCCGCAGCCCGGGCCACTGTAGGCTGGACACCGCATGGTTGCTCTCGCCGCAGCCCGGGCCACTGTAGGCTGGACACCGCATGGCTGGCTCTCGCCTCAGCCCGGGCCACTGTAGGCTGGACACCGCATGGTTGGTCTCGCCGCAGCCCGGGCCACTGTAGGCTGGACACCGCATGGCTGGTCTCGCCGCAGCCCGGGCCACTGTAGGCTGGACACCGCGTGGCTGGTCTCTCGCCGCAGCCCGGGCCACTGTAGGCTGGACACCGCATGGCTGGTCTCGCCGCAGCCCGGGCCACTGTAGGCTGGACACCGCATGGCTGGTCTCGCCGCAGCCCGGGCCACTGTAGGCTGGACACAGCGTGACTGGTCTCTCGCCGCAGCCCGGGCCACTAGGCTGGACACCGCATGGCTGGTCTCTCGCCGCAGCCCGGGCCACTAGGCTGGACACCGCATGGCTGGTCTCTCGCCGCAGCCCGGGCCACTGTAGGCTGGACACCGCATGGCTGGTCTCGCCGCAGCCCGGGGCCACTGTAGGCTGGACACCGTATGGCTGGTCTCGCCGCAGCCCGAGCCACTGTAGGCTGGACACCGCATGGCTGGTCTCGCGCCGCAGCCCGGGCCACTGTAGGCTGGACACCGCATGGCTGGTCTCGCCGCAGCCCGGGCCACTGTAGGCTGGACACCGCATGGCCGCTGTCGTTGCACTATGACGCCGGATAGTCAGGGCGTCAGGAACAACCAACATATGGGTCGGTGAGCAGCAGTGTCCTTATTCTATTGCGTTCAGTGCGTAGTTAGAAGGTTAGTTATTTGACACCGTCGGGTGTAGTACATATAGACAAGAAAGTAAGACCGTTAAACATCGTGGTTCCGCCATGAAGTTCGGAACAGATCAGTGTAGTTCAGCTGATGATGCTGACGGACAGAACTAGCTGCACCTTTTAGAGGACGGGGTAGCTATTTTATGACAAGCCGTGATTTCCATCCTAGATGGACTTGTGGATAGGCAGGTGCTAGTGAAGTGCTGCAGGTATGAAGATGCCAACGTTCCATGCCGAGATGCTCACATACAAAAAGGCTGGCCGCGTGGCGTTGGATGGCAAGATGGCTGTTAGTGCGGGTTCGGTGTTGTGACAGCATTAGCTTCGGTTAAAGTAGTGTTATCGGTCGATTTGTCGTCCGAATAGTGCGATACGAACAGTAGAAGCTCCGATTCTGCTGAGGTATGGAGGCATCGACCTGGTTGTTTCCGGACTGTTTTCGTGTCAAAGTTGGCTTTGGCGGTACGGAGACATCGAACTGTTCTACTTCGTTGTAGTTTTACGCTGTCCAATATCATTAAACTGGACCCGAGGCGGTGGATGTTAGTATTATTACGGTAGGCAACAAATATGAGCGAGTTTATTCTAAATGGGTGTACATTTGAGTAGCATTGTCTAGTTATCATAGATCTGCCGATCTTCTCGAAGGATATAGCCAACCTTGTTTAGGGGATTCATTAATTGTATTCGTTTCCTGTCGTCTCGCAGTGACATCTTGTGTTTCGGGTACAATGTTCCGAATTGCTTGGCATATTGGTACATACATGAGCACACGCACAGACATGCCACGCTTGTGGGACTACATCGCCACGTCAACATGGGAAAAATGTTGATGTAGCTTGGTACTCGCCGCAAAATTGCTTGACGTAGTTCCTCAAGCGCTTCGGTCCGTTCTCCAACCGTTGTATGGATCCCTTTGTATGCTGCGTACAGGATTCAAGTCCCACGGTGAACCATGCGTCTCACCCCTCCATATCCGGTCAGGACAAATTATCGTGCACGCTGAGTTTCAGGCAACCGGAACACAATGATAAATCTAGAACTGTCGGTCGGTTTCTGCGCTCGGCCAAAATTTATCGGACCATTACTGATTGCTGTCGTGATCGGTCCGGGCAGAGGTTGAAATTGTGATCAACCTCAGCGAAATACGCGTGCTCATGAACTTTCCAGACGAATAAGACTAATAAGTGGTGTTACAGCGACGCTTTTGGGACTATTCCCGCATCCCCAGACCCTGAATGACCACGAGTTGGAGACGTTTTGGGGGATTAGTTCCGCATCGCCAGGCCTTGAATGACGGCGAGGTTATAATTTTGGCCGAAGCGCCCTTAAACGCAAATAACCAACTAACGAATGACCACGATTTGGCTCGCCACTCCCGGCATTAAGCCGAACCAGCGTTTCCGATGACGAAGTGGCGAATCGTCCCATTCTTATCGGTGGCTTTGGTGCCGACACCGCACCAGCCCGGCGCTGGGTTCCGCACGCTGCCTGGCGTAACAGCACACAGCGTAACAGCACACAGCGTAACAGCACACAGCGTAACAGCACGCAGCGTAACAGCACACAGCGTAACACAAACGGCACCGCCTGCTGTCTTCAATCACTGCACTGAAGCGCAGCACACCGTGAAGACACGTCTGGCTGTGCAGCTGCGGCGAAGTGCTGCAGATGCGATCGATAGCCACGCGGATGTGATCCGATAACCACGTAGCTGTGATCCGCTAGCCACGTAGCTGTGGTCCGCTAGCCACGTAGCTGTGATCTCCGCTAGCCACGCAGAGGTGATCTGATTGCCACGTAGCTGTGATCCGCTAGCCACGTAGCTGTGATCTCCGCTAGCCACGCAGAGGTGATCTGATTGCCACGTAGCTGTGATCCGATGACTACAAGTCTACATAGCTGTGAGCCGGTGACTTAGTTGTTATTCGTCATGGCGTTCTTGTGCGGTATTGTTGGTTTGGTGGTGCAATACAATATACACTGGCATAAGAAGTGCGTCTGCGGCGTTGGGGTCTGAGCGAGCTGATCAATGATGGCAGTAGAATCGACTTTCCGAAGAGGACACATTTGAAACATACAATTTCTTCCAATAATAGTATTATTCGACGCATTGCACCGTGGTCATCAGCCAGTCGAAACCGTTGTAGGCGACGCGCCCGGAAACAAATCCAACACCACAAACAGAACGATTTGTAGCTTTTGCTTAATCAATCGATATAACTAGGTCCATGACTCCATGTCTCCATGGCAGCCACACCCTTGGCCAGATATCGCCCTGTCGCCCCGCACGACGCCACACCACGGCGTTACGGGCAGGTCTGATAGCCGACGGCCGCCGCCGCCACGGGCGTCTCCTCGTCAACCTCCCCGGCGACGCGACGCCAGCGCCGCCAGGCGGCCTCGCGCACAACCGCCAGCGCCACCACGGCGAAGAACGAGATCGGCGCGCCGATCACCAGGTCGAACGCGAACAGCGCGGCAACGACCGGCTCGTGCCGCCAGTCGAGCACCGGGTAGAAGGCGGTGTCGGCGCGCTCCGTCAGCCCGCCCAGCTCGGTGTAGACGACGGTGAAGACGAGGTAGGCGGCCGCCACACAGACCGGCTGCAGCACGTGCAGCGGGCGTCGCGGGACCCTGGCGGTGGGAGGTGCGGGTGAGGGGTATGGTGCCACTGGGTGTGCCCGTTGGCGTCATTTTTGTTTATTGGCTAGCTGTAATCCGGCTGTACAATAGTGTATTGTACTGTATTGGTAGCACTGTGTTGTACTGTATTGGTAGCACTGTATTGTACTGTATTGGTGGTAGCACTGTATTGGGTAGCTGTAGTAAATCCACGACGCACCTTATGCATAATCACGGCTGATGGCGCTGCCCACGCTGTTCCGTGTCACGCCGGTGGGCCGCAGGATTGGGAGATGTCCGAGCGGTGTGAGTGTTGAACCCGTGACCTTGGCATCCAGAGCTCAACACCTCAACCACTCGACCATTCACGCCCCTGTTGGCGCCATTTTGTGCCGGCGACGGCGGTACTGCTCGAACCATCGCTTGGGCGCAACATGACCAGAGCAGTCGAAGCGCCCGAAAGCCCGAATAACTAACTAGAACCATCGCTGCCACTGACAAAGGACAACGGATCACAAACACTAACCAGCGCCCATAATGCGATGGTAATTCCGCTAGGATTCTGACTCAACACAAGGTATCCAGGGTCAAACAAAACCCCCGCTTTCAGACGGTTCCGCGGCCAGAGTGAGAGTGCAATACCGCTACCGGCTTCTCGGCGACAATACGACTGCGAATGCAAACACTGCGACACGACATTACTGCGACTGCAACCGGAATATAGCCCCGGCGTGTGCACAACATGCTACGTGGGGAAATTCGAGAGCAAGCGCATGAGCAAGACTATCACACAAGAGTGCCCATATAGCGTGCATGCATCTCTGATTGTGTGCTGCAGGAAAATCCACAAGTAAGGGACCGTTCCTTAACAGACGCGACCTCCACGTTTTTGACACAGTGCACGCTGAATTGTCGGAAAGTATGTCAGATTTCAAAACGATGTCTTGAACTGTTTAGGGATTATCTCAGACAGACATCTCAAGACTGGGTCATGTCGGACTTCGTCGAGCTGCGAAGGTCAACACGGGGCCGTGCAGCGGCAGTGGTGAGTCAGCTGGTTATCACTCAGGAAGTGGCATTGCGGTGTTGCCGGTGTCATAAGCGCGTCAGACGCGTTTGCAAGGGTGCTGTTTTGCACACCTACTTTTGAGGGGCCAAGCGCGCCCTGTCATGTCGCAGTGAAGCCGGTTGAGGTGTTTGGTGTTGCGGTAATGTCGCGTCACAGTATTTGTGACAGTTTTCACCGGCAGGTCCATTGTGTTATCTAGAACATCCATCCATGCAATACTAAGCTCACGTAGCCACGGCAAATATAACAACTTTGGATGCTCAGTGGAAAGCTGGTGGTGTTCGAAGGGAAGTTGAGGGTGCTGGGGCACCGCCAGTTGGACGCCTAATTCCGCTACTGCGTGGGTGCGACACACCTGTGTATGACCAGCAGCAGCAGCACGAACAGGCTGTTGCCGCCGTGCGACGAGACGGTGAAGTAGCTGATGGAGTTCTGGCCGGCGGCCGAGGCCTCGAACATGCTCGGCCAGAAGGCGAGGGTGACGGCCAGCGCCAGCGCGGCGCTCGCGTTGTGCAACAGCCAGCTGCAGCGGTAGCGCAGCGGCAGCCGGCCGGCCGCCAGCGGCGAGCCTGCAAACTCAGGTGCGTGAGGAGGTCGAGAGGTGGCACCACTGACGCGGTCGCGCCGTGCCGCCACGGCGAGCTCGTGAACGATGCCGACAGTTGCTGGAATTGCCGGACGTCTAGCACGCACAACTCAGGCACACCTTTATTGACTATCGTCGATGCTACGGATTACATCGTCTTGCGGGTGTCTGTTGTTTCGTTTAGGGTTGAGGTCAATTCAGCTGTTTGCAAACAAACAGCAAATCCGCGAAAATAGGATGCAACAAGGTGCACGTTTTTGCGGACTGCCATTAGTACCGGAAGACAGCACAGTTGCTGTCGTTCTTATCGCGGGATAGTGCCCTGTAACCGAGATGGTGCCCGGTAAAACCCTCGCAATGGGAGCGGCTGAAATGTCGGTAAATGTAACAACATAATTTACTATTAATTCGCGTCTCGTTGTCAGGAGGCCTATTCTAATGTTCCGAAATGAAGGTTACGGTGAAAAGACACATTGACACAGTTCTTCGACAGCGGCACCCGGTGTGACCCTGGCTGACCTACGCACTGACCCGTGACGAGGCGGGACCGACCTTGACGGACCCTGTGGACGTGCTCGAGCGCCAGCAGCGCTGCGCCCAGCGTGCTGCTGGCCAGCAGACACTGCGTCCAGTTGGTCAGGTAGAGGAAGAAGTGGCTGGCGTGGTGGGCGCCGGCCCACCAGCCGCCGTGCTCCACCGGGGTCAGCATCTGCGCGCGGGGTCAGGTCGGATCGGGTCAACCTGCCGCCCTGGTCTGACGAGGTCATCAGCTGCGGTAAGATCGGATCGGGTCAGGTCAGGTCAGTCGACCGCCCTGCTTCAACGGCATCATTGCCAAAGTGGGGTCGTTGTGTGAGGTCAGATCAAGTCAATGGCGCAGTCAGGACTTTCTAAAAGGGGACCCGATCAAAAAATGTAGTGAGAAAGAGAACGCTTTCGGCGCGCCAAGCGCGCCGAAAAGTTGGTGTTGAGGGTGAAAGTGTCTGTTGGTTATTGGTTTTACGACACGTCGACCGTTGAGGCATATAGCGTCGTCAATCTCTCACGCCGATTGGTCGCGGGCGAAGAGTAGCGACAGGTGAGATTCGAACTCACAATCTTTCGATTGCGAGACGAGCATCTTACCCCTAGACCACTCGTCCCCTAGGGTGAAAGGGTCGACATTTCTTGATTCGTCTAGTGCATTTTTGTTGCCAGAGAGTGCGGGGGGAGGAGGCACTTGGCTGCGCTTCTGGACCAGCACAGCACTAGTGCGCCATGGTACTCAACCTAGTAGTGGCGTACCTTGACGACCAGCACAACACTAATACGCCATGGTACTCAGCCTGGTGGTGGCGTACCTTGACGACCAGCACAGCCCTAGTGCGCCATGGTCTTCTAAGCACTGGTGGTGGTGTACCCTATAACGACCAGCACAGCACTAATTTTACGCCATGGTACTCACCCTGGTGGTGGCGTACCTTGACGACCAGCACAGCCCTAGTTCGCCATGGTACTCAGCCTGGTGGTGGCGTACTCCTTGAAGACCAGCACAGCACTAGTGCGCCATGGTACTCAACCTAGTGGTGGCGTACCTTGACGACCAGCACAACACTAATACGCCATGGTGCTCAACTTAGTGGCGCGTACCTTGACGACCAGCTCGACGTTCAGATAGAGCGCGCTGACGACGCTGAAGACGACGTAGCACCAGGAGACGGCGGTCGGGTCCTGCCACTGGCTGGTGCCGAAGTCGGCCGGTGTGCCCACCGTCAGTGTGTACTGCGTGTAGAAGGTGGCCCACATGCTGACCACGCAGCGGCAGCGGCCGGTCTGAGGTCAGTCCAAGATCAGTCCAAGGTCTTGCGTCGTCGGCGCGGCTGCGTGGTAGTGTTGTGTGAGGGTTGCGAGATGCTTGAATCGCGGTTTTGTCGGCCGCAGAACTACATATAACTGCTCATGGTGATCAGACTTTATTTACTGAAGTTTCCAACTCGCAAGATCATGATTTCGCTATGTGGTGATTTTTGCATCAAAATATATGTTCCTGGTAACACCTACTGGTAATGTATTCACCTATTTGTTTGCGTTTGTACACAAGTTTTTTTCCACGCTAAACATTGTAGCGCACTTTTACACCTAATCGGAAGCGCGTTTTTACAGCATCAATTTTGGCTACAATAACTGCTTAACTGCTTTTTTCGTAACAAACACAAATACACACACACACACACATACACATATATATATATATAACTCAAGCATACACTATAATTAATATACTACAGTTCTCCAACGATGACACTAATTTCAGACAAAACCATCGGATAGTCCCTGGATCCGGCACTGGTATACACCACACAGGTGGGTTCGCATTTGAAAATTCGCCTTTTCATGGCTTATTGGTGCTTTTCAGTGCATGCCCACAAGCATAATGTTGAAGTTATAAAAGCTGGGTGGTACTCAGCCACTCTTAAACTGGCGTGTATAATCTTTAGGCACAAACACGCAAATACAATGTCCATGATATTAGCAACTCATTCGCATTCGCATTCAGCATCCTTTTCCCATACTCTCCGATTTCGTTCATTTTCAGGATATGATCTTTGTCGCTTGCAAAAGTAAGGCAAACAACAATTATTCAGTAGGACGAGCAGTTCGATCTCCAGAGGTCAAGAAAGGTCATTCGGGTCAACAACTGGGTACCGCATAAAATTCAGGGTTTCACTTAGCCGAGTAATTACAATGCCCAGATGTCCGCTGTCCATCAAAGATGCAGCACATGGAATTACGTCACTTTCAGTCACAGTTTGACCTCAGGTCACCAAAGCTGGTTATCCTCATGCATTATATCTATGTACGGGGTACCGAATATAATCATGGTGACACATTGGATATACCTGATATTTGCAGGTGATAGTCTACATAGCATGTATATAGAGCACATGGGTCAAAATGACCCATTATGGTCACGGATTCATCACCGTTCGCCAAAAATGTCCAGAATAGCAAATATTCCAAATTCTTGTGTACACCATAATTTCCACAAAATTTTACTTTGCACCACGAACTAACATCCAGACGTTTGGTATGGCTCATGGATGCAGCACATTGAAGCGTGACCTACAATCTCATAGCTTTACCTATGTTCACCTTTCTAAATACATTCATCGGACGGACATTAGCGCCAAATAACCTCCCATCGGACAAGAAAGCAGTACATACAAGCACTTCACCTTCTAGGTCACCATTTGACCTCAGGTCAACGAAGACTTTAACATTACACCCTATGGGAAAATCACGGGGTACGGAATAACATTTCCCTGAATGCATTTATCGGATGGATATTAGCGTCCAATTCGCCCACCGAGCATGGAAGGAGCACAGCTGAGCATGTGACCTTCAACGCCAGCGTTTGACCTTGATGGTTTGATTGGTCACGTTTGATGAAATTCAGAAAAAGAAGGTGGTCTACTTACGTACCGCATGTGGGCCAAATGAAGCATTGAGCATAGATTATCTCAACACTGATGCATGTACTATCAATACGAGAAGCAGCACACTGCGTGACCTGACCTCTATCGATGACGCATTTCGTCAGGTAGCACTAGCATCCCATTCAGCAACGCATTCAGAAACGCATTCACCAATGTCCTCCGATTCATCTGAAAATTTGACACAACCTTCGCAGGCATACAGTACATGCACCACAAAACGATTTTGTATTACGACGAACCCTCTCGCCTTCAGAGGCGAGAAGGTCAGCGAGGTCAGATCTGAGGTAGCGCATAACTTGCCGGAAAATCCACTTATTGGAATGATTCAAACGCTTGAGCCACCGCTATCACGGTGGCAAGCAGCACACCAAGTCAACTGGACACTCGAGGCCACCATTTGACCTCAGGTCAACGAAGACTTTAACATTACACCCTATGTGCATGTACTGCATGCATGCATGTACATGCCTGCGAAGGTTGTGTCAAATGTTCAGACGAATCGGAGGATAATGGTGAATGCGTTTCGGAATGCGTTGCTGAATGGGATGCTAGTGCTACCTGATGAAATGCGTCATCTACAGAGGTCAGGTCACGCGGTGTGCTGCTTCTTGTATTGATAGTGCATGCATCAGTGTTGAGATAGTCTACATTCAATGCTTCGTTTGGTCCACATACGGTACCCCAATGGAACACTGTCATTTTCTGAATTTCATCAAACATCACCTAAGGTCAAACGCTGGCCTTGCAAGTCACATGCTCGGATGTGCTGCTTCCTTGCCCGGTGGGCGATTATTCGAAGCTAATATCCATCCGATAAATGTATTCAGGAAAATGCTATTCGGTACCCCGTGATTTTCCCATAGGGTGTAATATTAAAGTCTTCGTTGACCTGAGGTCAAATGGTGACCTTGAAGGCGCCATGCTTGGGTGTGCTGCTTTCTTGTCAGATGGGAGATTAGTTGGCGCTAATGTCCATCCGATGAATGTATTTAGGAAGGTAGTATTCGGTGCCCCGTAGATGGCAATAGTGCAAGGCCAAAACAATATTTTGTGAACATAGGTCAAACTATGAGATTGTAGGTCAGACGCTTCAATGTGCTGCATCCATGAGCCATACCCAATGTCTGGGTATTATTTCGTGGTGCCAAGTAACATTTTGCGGAAATCATCGGGTACACAGGGAATTGGTTTTTGCTATTTTTAGCCTTTTTTGGCGAACGGTGATGAATCCGTAACCATAATTGGTCATTTTGATCGGTGTGCTCTATGCACGCGCTATGTAGACTATCACCTGCAAAAATCAGGTATATCCAATGTGTCACCATGATTTTATTCGGTACCCCGTAAATAGATGTAGTGCATGAGTAAAACCAACTTTGGTGACCTGAGGTCAAACTTTGACACTGAAAGTCACGTAATTCGATGTGCTGCATCTTTGATGGACAGCGAACATCTAGGCGTTAGAATCATTCGGCTAAGTGAATAACTTTGAAATGTATGTGGTACCTCGTTTTTTACCCGAATAACGTTTCTTGACCTCTGGAGATCGAGCTGCTCGTCCTACTGAATAATTGTTGTTTGCCTTACTTTTGCAAGCGACAAAGATCATATCCTGAATAAAATGAACGAAATCGGAGAGTATGCGAATAGGATGCTGAATGCGAATGCGAATGCGTTGCTAATATCATGGACATGCAAACACAATCAAAGATACTCCCGCGCAAGCATCCGCTGAACGAGAAAGTGGGGTGGAGGTAGCCCAAATGGAACTCGAAAGTAAGGAGTGGTCGGAGTTTGTTGTCGTGTGTGTGAGAACGCTCTACAGCTACTGGGATCGCACGACCGACCTGCGCGGCCTTCGGTACCGTCAGCTTCTGATCAACATCGTACGGCAACCATCAGGTGACTAACGGCGAGACTGCCGGTTCCTAAAGTTGATATTGCTTTCACTTGTGGTGGCTACCAGTCAGGGGTATTGTTTCATATCATATTGAGAGGACAAATTCCCCCTCAATGTTTGCTTTGGTTCCCTCCCCCAATAATTTCAACTTTTAACATGGAACCCTATGGAGTGTGCTCCCAATCATTTGTGGCGGCCCATTGCCTTCATGGATCCCCACCTCCCAATAATTTTCAGAACTAAACACCCGTGCTACCCTGGGTACTAATACTACTAATACTACTGATGCTACCAGTCCAAATATGTGTTCACCTACCTAAGGCGACGTTCTAGACGCGATGTTGGCACACAACTGCGACGGCGACTTGACTGTTACGGTCCGGGTGGTGTGTTACAGGTGCAGCATTATTGTTCTCTTCGTCAGCATGATGTATGTTCCACATCTGCGAACCTGGCCATATCGCAACGGGTGGCGAGCAATATGCAAATCATATGCGCCGGGAACGTCGACAAGGTGAGTTAGGTCGTGACTCAATGTATAATGGGATGTTGTGCGGTAAACAACCTGTGCTAACAGACGGCTTAACAAGCAGGAACAAACCGATGAACGGCTTGAAATCAAGTATGGTCGATTGAAGTTCGCTTCAATAATATTCTCGCGTTGAGTCAGCCAGTGCCACGTAAATTTAAGTAAGCAGGGTAATCCTGATTAATTTTTGGTTTTGACTCATATCCAGTTAGCTTTACCCGTAGAACAATGGTTTTGCCTCGTAACTGAACATGAAGTAGTTCGTACACCATGGGGTGGTGGCCGGTCCTCGCCAGTAAACTCTTCAATCTCATCTGGACACTCCTGAGATGAGTGGAACAAGGTAGCCGCGTATAAATGACAGATGAGACATGTCTCAGTGTATTTTTATCGCCAACTGGTCATGAAGAGTTGTTCCCAAATAAAGCTGTGCTACTGCACCATGTCGATTACTGAACTTAAGAACTAATCGGAAGAACTAACTGATCGCCGAACTAATCGATTGCCCTCACCGATGGCAACCATCGATCTAACTCGGCATCGTAACTCGCTCCACTCCGCCGTCTCACGTCCCCTCCGCACCTCCCACCAGCCACGGCGCAGCATCACACAGCCGCACGACGTCAACACCCTCCAGCGCGCCCATCACAGGCCCGCCGGCCGATCGACCGGCGACGGCTACGTCGCCTGGCTGCTGGCCGCCGTCTGCGCGCTGGCCGACGGCAGCAGTCGGCGCGTCACCACGATGGCGCACAGCGCGACGCCGATGACGGAGCCGAGCGCGATGCCGATGCTGAGCGCCAGCGACCAGTCGCCGGCGCGCGCTGGCAGCTTGTGCGTCTGCTCGCCTGCTTCGGCCGCGGTTTGCTGCTGGTGCATGAGCAGCGCGCTCGCCACGGCGCTGCGCATCAGCGCGACCAGGCGCCGCTCGGAGCGTGTTTCTGGTTCGTCTTCGCCTGCGATGTCGGTCGTGTTGCCGGCGGAGGCGCTTGTCGCGTTGGTCGCGTTGTCTCGCTGCTCGAGTTGCACTGGCAGAGTTTCGAGTGAGTCGAGTTGACGGCCGATCGGAGCGTGATGTGCCCGCCGCGGCGGAGCGTCGTCGGCGGTTGCGGGATTCGAGGCATTGGACGTCGCTGTCCACTCTCCGTCGTCCGCATGCAAGACGTCATCATCGTCATCGTCCGCATGGAAGACATTGTCATCATCATCGTCCGCATCTAAGACATCGTCATCGTCATCGTTCGCATGGAAGACATAGTCAGTTCCTCGGGCAGCTTGCAACGCCGGCTGCAACGTCGTTGATGACAACTCGGTCAGTGGTGGAAGCCAATGGAAGGAGTTGGTGGCTGTGGCGCTACCTCGGCGTGCGGTGAAGTGGCGCGAAGCAGACGAATCACCAGCTTTGTATGGGTGCTCTCCTCGAGCACCTGAATGTATCTCTGTCGTGTGATCGTGAACTTTGATCGGTGCATTATGCGCTACACTACAATGAGACACAGAGGCGATCGCGAGAAGCTGATATAGGATCTGGATTTGCATCTACTGCCACTGGACTGGAAAATAAGATGAAGTGAAAAGCATATATAACTGCATCTAACCTAGGTAACTTTTAAGAAGTTTTCAGCATTAAATTATTTACAATTGGACAAAATCAGATACGTTTACTGTCACACAAGATTTTGCTCCAAATAAGAAGAATCGCGTAATTGCAAATTAAGAAACATGCAGATACCTCGTGCAATTCAACACAATAACGTCTTCATATTCTGATCTCATTCGCTAGAAAAGTTGTTCTTCCTTCTTTCACGAAATCGCGCCGGTACTTTGTATTAATATGACATGTATCTGGCAACACGACACAGGCCAAGCTCACAATCATTTTTTTGGGGCGGATAATATTTTTTTTTCTGGGAGGGAAGTTCGCCGCGTCATATGATGAAACTCTCCTGCTCACAATGATTCCGCCGCAATACGATAACCAAATGGGCAGCATTGCGACACCAACAGAAGCACTTCGAATGCAAAAGAACTGGACATCGAATTACTGTCGGCTTTGAGGACTTTGTAGCTGGGTCTCTTAGGATATCAGGTTGAGTAAATACCTCGCACCAAACCGCAGTATGTAAGAGCGACCTCGGCGTTCGAGGAGATGAGGTATTGAAGAGTCCTTTCTTTTCATGAACGCCTGACGGTCAGTGCTAATATTCGCCAATGTGCCTTGGCCAATTACGCGGTCTTTTATGAGCGCTTCCTCATGCGGCGCTCCCTCCCCATCTCCCCCGGGAATCATCACCAGTCGTTAAAGATGGTTTGAGAGCACGCGATTTAGGAAGTGAAACTATTGACACATCACCCACGAGTGTCGATCATTTTAATCCCATTGAACACGTAGAAGGTGTGCTCAACTGCATCGTCATGGGGGAGGGCGGTAGGTACTAGTAGCGTCTAGAGTTATGTAGGTAGGTAGGTACTGGAGCAGGTGGCTGGTGGGTATGGCGGGCGGATGTTGGAAAGTACCACTAATTGCGCTCAAGAAAAATGGTGGCACTTCACATTTAGCTTGAGGACAGCTTGCCTTCCAGACGTTGAGCTTGAGTGGCATAAATACCCCCAAAACATAGTGAACACCACTATGTCTTGCATCATCAGTACATTGAATGTGCTGACTTTTCCCGTCCACTTGTATTGTCCAAAATGTGTCAATCAAGGCTAGTGGATGCGAACAACCCACTTAATTGGCCAAAGGAACGAAGTCGACAGTTATCTAAGTTGACCCAGATTTAAGATTTGTTGTCGAAACTAAACGGCTTACTTCCGTGAAGAGGAAGATAAATAGCATTCCCTAGGGTCATTGGCTGACTAATTAGACATGCGATCGTATCAGTTGGCAACTCAATTAATTAATTGTCCAGAGTCAGCATCCCTTTGGACTCGGCATTGAGAAATGCCACTACCAACATTTAGCGAACTGGACCATTGAAAGCAAAAATCGCCATGCTCGGCACCAAGGCTGCCGCCTGGGGATACTGGTTTGCAGCAAACTGCGAGCCTGCCATAACCAGGCTCCCTCGACAGACAGTCCGTGGAAACGTAGCCTTGTTACATCCAACTTCGACGGATCTACAGGTGGTTCGGGAATAAGTGTCGGAACTTATATGGCTGCTGTATGGATGCTGGGCGAACGAGGGCAAGTGTTAAAAGCGCGAGTGCAGTCGAATTTTGTTTTGTCTGTCAGTCATACAGTCATAATGTCAGTCATCATGAGCAACGGAACTTCTGAATACGATGCAATTAGGAAAACTTGCGAACGTATTGCCTAGCTTTTCGGACGTGTTGGCAGTGACGTGCCTAGGACTTGGGTCAAGGGAGTGGTTGGCAAGCAAATTTGGATGGGAACTAACCCAGCCCAATTTTTATTTCGGCGGATTTCAGCCACTTTTTCCAAATGGATATTTTAATTTTATATTCAAATAACTGCTGACAGCTTAGTCTTCCTGTAGAGGGGACCAACTTACCACCATCGTTTGAAAGTCACCGGATTTCAACCCTCCCCGTCCAAGGTTTTTTTCTGTTATCAAATGTAACAACTCAGCTCACACCTCTCAAATTACATCTGTATACCAATCACGTAAAAGGTGAACTTTTCCAATTTCACGCAAATGAGTCAATAACTTGGGGGATGGGGGATGGGATGAGTCAATAACTTGGGGGATACCGTTGGGTAGATGGGGTCGGTTGGGAGAATAGGGTGCATGTTCGGGACGGACGGCATAATGCGCCATAAGCGCCATAATGCGCCATAATGCGCCATAATGCGCCATAAGCATCGGCGGAGCCAACAGGTTTTACCAATGGCGGGTCCAGCAGGTGACGACAGGTATTCAGGACAAATCCTATTCAAATGGGCGTCGGTAGCTCAGTGGTTAAGCTGAGCGTCTGGCACGCCAGAGGTACGGGGTTCGATTCCCCGCGATGCCCGCCCTTCCTGTCAGGGTGAGAAGCAGGCGACGCCATATGGCCTCAGCTGCTGAGTGCCTCGTAAAGCCGCGATCCAATCCAAAATACTATTCAAATCACTAGAAGTACTGGCACGGCGAGGGTGACACTTCGCCAATGGCGGATCCAGGAGGGGAGGAATGAATTCAGGACAAAGAAGCATAATTAATCGCACGTTATAGAGGCGGAGCTAGAATTTTTTTTTAATGACTAATGATTGTACTAAGCATCCCACTCAGGCCTCTCGGGATCGTCTCTAACATAATTTCATGGCGACACCCTTATCAAAAATTGCGCGGTAAGTATTGATATTATATAAGAATAACAAAATAATGGATATTTTTGGTACTGACTACGAAGAAGAACCAGCCACAAGACACAAATGATACCCACCCCTCCCTTGGATCCTGACTACACCATTGGCTAATTTATATTTGCATGTATGGACATCAATTTGGACATTATTTGGATATTATTTGGACGTTATTTGGACCATTAAGAATGATTGATAGCCATCCATGCACAATTTGACCGGTGTAAAAACAAACCGTCCCAAATTATTTTGTTAAGTTTTCCCTGATTTGTTTTGGTCTAAAGACCTTGCCATTGCAAAACTGTTGAAATTGTATAATTCTAGAAGTGTAGATTAAGCTAGTAACATTCGCTTGCGCTATCCAGCTTTGGAATCGACCCAAAATATTCCGAGATATTAAGGAGATAGGGCAGAATTTTATCCTGCAGCTCGAGGTCTAAGAGAGCCCAACTATAGCAGGGTTAAAGCCGTGTCACTCTTCACGGTACCGGGTGCGGTTTAGAGGGCCCCCGGTACGTTTCCGGCCTCTGTTGTGCTGTTAGCGCTTCGCTATATTTACTTGGGTGCACTCAACGGGATATTGGGGGGAGGGGGTGGGCAGCGTGATTTTTGGAAACTCCTGTGTGCATTTTCAGGGCCCAGCACGATTTTTGTCGCTTTTTTAATCGTGTGTGTGTGGTAAGATGTCCCAGCGCGAGAATGCCGTCTCCAACCCTTTTCTGTCCCCAAATATGATTGAGAGTTCTTTTGGGAAATATTGTGATTAAAGTTGGCACATAAATCTCAAAATGAAAACAACAGATCTGGCTGAGAGTGACGAATCAGACCTTGAAATTACCTTGAAATGTTGTGTTGTAATGTTAAATGTTGTTTGAAGTCGGTCCCGAGCGGACGCATGTCGCGGCGAACTTGTTTTTTTTTTCTAACGAAGAGGAATATTGAGGTATTTTCATGAGGAATATTGGGATAATAAGTGGTGGGAATCAGTGTTAAAGGCGCACATCTCACTCTGAGTGACGGAATCAGAACACAAAACGCTGCAACAAACGGATATTGCCGTTTCAGAAGCGTGACGGTCGGGCCGGCTGAAAGGCTGGATCTGGTATGGTCGGATCAGCTGGGCAGTCCGGATCTGTTCTGGCCGGATCTGTTCCGGTTGGATCGGCTGGACAGGTCGGCTCTGTTCTGGTCGGGTCGGCTGGACAGGATTGATCTGTTCTGGTCCAATCTGTTCTGGCCGGATCTGTTCTGATCGGGTCGGCTGGACAGGCCTGATCTGTTCTGGTCGGATCTGTTCTGGCCGGATCTGTTCTGGTCGGGTCGGCTGGGCAGGTCGGCTCTGTTCTGGGCGGGTCGGCTGGACAGGTCGGCTCTGTTCTGGTCGGATCTGTTCTGGTCGGGTCGGCTGGGCGGGTCGGCTCTGTTCTGGTCGGATCTGTTCTGGTCGGGTCGGCTGGGCAGGTCGGCTCTGTTCTGGTCGGATCTGTTCCGGTCGGGTCGGCTCGTCATATGAAATTTCCCCTTGTGTATTCGGTAGTAGACTTGCTCGGGCGCCGTCCTCGTCCTTCATTATTTAATCGCCACGGCCTGTGTAATGCTACCACAACTATTGCGTCTGCATCTGTACAAATACTGGCAAGACACATCTTCCTTTGTCTGCTTAAAATTGATAGTCGAACATGGACCTAGAGTTTCTAATTGCTTTACGCACTTTGACATTCATGGGAGTGTTTCATAAGCACTGTTTTCCGACTTACCGTTCTGCGCGAACACTTGGTAAGTTAACGTTGCGACTGAAATGCCAAACAGCTGGCAAGATAAGGGAAAAGAAGCAGCTGACGACAGGCTAGGCCCATTCAAGCAGGACAGTTGAAGGACTGGGTTCCAGCTGAGCCTACAAGTAGCCTGGCTAACAGCATCAAACTGAAAGTAATCAATGACGTCATCAGGGTAATCAAGGCTATGACATGGACAGTCCAAAACACCTTCCACCAGGCTGCCCTACAGATGGTCACCAACGAGTTTGACAAATGTATTGTTTCCTAAATGCAAAATTTGACAACCCCATGAGTCTCTGAAAAATATTTGCATCATACATGACGGATTCCACAAACCTGCATCACTGATGTGAGGCCTGCACACCTCTCGTGGCCTGACCCGATCTTGTAGTCGGTGGGCACGCCGGTGCGGAACCGACCGGAAGCCGTGACGCATTCCAGTGGGAGGCCGAATTTCACATCTCGCTTTCTCCCGCTGCTCAGAAAGCCAGCCGGCAGCGAGTGCTTGTGACGTCACGACGCTGATGACGCATGGCTTTCAAGTGTGTGTCGACGTTTTTGCATGCACGGCGATACATGTACTGGCAGATCGCAGCAGTGCTTCACATACAACCCGCACACAGAAGGGCATCAATACTGCCTCACTTACCGAACATTTTTATTTTATTTTCTTCCGGTGCATTTTTTGTGATGTTCACGTCACTTCACAATTGGCATCGAAGACGACTTTTTCCTGGCCACCTAGCGGAGAAAACATTTCGAGTGTCTATTGAATTTTTCGCTGTGACAACGCGCTGCCTTGCGAAGAAATTCTGCCTTTGGACAAATTGGCGGCCCATTCTCATTACCAGAATCTTAGGTACGCCCACGTCAGCGGTGACAACCAACGACCGACTGCCTGGATACTGGGCTAAGGTGTCTTCGAGAAGGCAATCGCTTGATTACAAACAGTGGTGGATCCCCATGAGATCCGCCACTGTTTTTAACGGCCGATTTACAAACAGGCCCTCCTTGTGTGGCTACGGCCAGTGGCGCAGCCAGGATTTTCGCAATGATTTTGCGTGGCAAAATCTCAACATTTCTTATTTGATCTGGTATACTTTTGGGTGCTGGGAGTGGAGAGGGCAGGCTTCCGCCTCCCCCCCCCCCCCATAAGCTGCGCTTCTAGCTACTCCCCAGACAACCACGGTTTTCTTGTGATGACTTGTGGTTTGTGATGTGTACAGTGTGCGGGGGTGTCGCTCTGCATCCGCAAACTGGGATAACTGGCCCAAAATAATTTATTTCCCCCCCCCCCCTCAATCAGATCGGAGCTTAACCATTGAGCCTACGGAGACACCCTTACAACACGATCGACTGCACCTCCCCCGACCAACAAGTTTTTCAGCCGATGACGCCCCTCTTCGGGGAATAATGCCACCATGAACATCATTTGCCCTCCCCCGCAATCCGGGATGCGGAGCCGGAGCCGGAGCCGGAACCGGAGCCGCCGGAGCCGGAACATTTTTCCCGGAGCCGGAGCCGGAGCCGGAGCCGCCGGGACATTTTACTCGGAGCCGGAGTCGGAGCCGGAGCCGTCAAAAGCAGGGCGGCTCCGACTCCGAAAGAGGTGTAAATTAAACACAATTAGCAAACGTTAAATGAACACATTATACCTAGTATGGTATGGTATGGTATGAAAACGCATTTTTAAAAGCCAAAATGTTTAAATACGAGTAACATGTAAAAATATCATCAAATAATGGTAGAATAACCAATAACCATATTCTAGCCTCAGTAGTCAATGCAATAGTTCCATGTTTAGTTTAGTTAAGTTCATTGTTTCCATCATCAACGGGTTGTTGTACCTTATTAGAGATGAGGTCAAACATTACAATTTACAACAATGGTGTTCCTTGGACCGTTCACGGGATGGGGAGTGTTGTTGATTCGAGTCTCCCCTCTTCTGATTTCCCCAATACGGCACGAAGCGAGCGTCAGTTTACGAGGGCCAGTTTCCGATTCGCGGCGACCGCATTATCGTCGTCTCCTTTGTTCTGTGTCAGTTCTCTCTGAAGTGCGTTTGCCTGAGGAGTGATTATGGCGTCAACAAAGAGCGCATATCATATCGTATGGCGCATATCAACATTTCGTGCTGGATGATACCGGGTCGTTTAAGTGTGGTGTCACTGATGATGCTGGCAAATCATGTGGAAAGGTCGTCAGCCGGAAGAAGGATGGAAGTGGAAGCACTCCTGCCTACAACATGAAACGTCATCTGAAGCGTTATCATGCAGCAGTGTACCGACGTGTCATGGACGCCGACGCACCGCCACCGAAGAGCGCACGCACTGACCAAGCTACTGCATCCGGGGAAAAGAGTCAACAGTCTCTGCACAGGTCAGTTTTATCGTGCTTCATTTATGAAATGAAAAAAACTGCATTGATGAAATGAAATGAAATCCCCGCATGTAACGAAACAGTTCGAAAAGCTACTATCCCATAGGTAGGTACAGCTGAGGGTAAAAAATATAGAACCCCTTCAGGTATTGACCGGTCACCACTGGCAGGGTAGACTGCACCGCTCTACACTAACACCACCAGCGTCACCACCAGCACCAGCACAACAAACACCAACACCAGCATTGAGCTGTGCAGTCTACCCTGCTAATGGTGACCGGTCAACGCCTGAAAGGGGTTCTTTATTTATTGCCCTCACCTGTACATCCAACATTGCGCGCTTAAAAGGAGAAACCCGGGTATTTTACCTCATCCCGGTCCGGGAAGTGGGCCAGTGCCGCCCCCCCTGAAGCTTTCCGCGCACTGCACGCGTTTGAGTAAATCAAAGACCGCCAAAGTGAGTTACTGTTCCTGACGTTCTCCATCTTCATCGCCGTCTCCACCATCCTGGCCATCTTGTTCAGTGCTGTGCTAAACCCCAGAGTGGTGTGAGTCCCGCAGAACAGCTGCCCCGCCGGGCCGTCCAGTCCGTACATCTCCTGCAACACCATGTTGAAGCCCTTGTTGTGCTGCGTGGAGTCGGTGATATGGGTGTCGACGTGCTTGTATATTTCCTCCACCGGTTTCCCCTTCACGGCAGCCAGAATATCGAACCCGAGATCCACCTGCAGGGCAATATCCTCGGTGGTCTCCCCACTGGTGTTGATCAGTGGCAGGGGGAAGGGGAGCTCTTGACCAACATGAATCCCCTGGACAGAAAACTGGCCCACCCTTTTCTTGGTGGTGGAGTCTATGGTATGTGTAATCATTCTTCCTTCGCCTGACTTTTCACTGACCTCATCTGCAGTCAGAGACAGCGATTCAGTCTCGAGCAAATTGAGCGCCTCCCTGATGTTTGGCTTGGCAGGTAGCGTATCCTTGTCAAATCGGTCTTCCTCGCTAACACCCAGCTTCCACTTCCTATCAAACATTCCGTTGCCGACCTCGCCCACAGCCTTGGAAGCTTCGTCGATCGACAGACCGTGGCCTGACAGGTTAGCGACTGTGCGGTAGAATTTCTCATTCACCACTCGCTCCCACTCTCTGATATGCCGATATTCAGGGGAATCGGGTCCTGGACCTGCTGCACCTCATCGCTCTCCATGAACAGCCTCCTCTTCTTCATCTGCCCCAGCTCCACAGGATCACTGTAGTCGCCATCTTTCGCTGGGGTCGGCTCTGTGCTGCTGCTCGTCGACGGGATTTCTCCCCGCTCCACTAGTAGCTCTGCGATAGCGTCCAGCGACTTGAATCGGAACTGCTCGTCCCTCTGCTTCCTGCTCGTACCTGGCCACGCCCTTGAATGTGAACACGTCCTGCACGGTGCCCTCGGCCGGAGTTGGATTACTGTCTGCATCTCGGGTCGGCATGGGAGATGCGTCACTCGCTTTCAGCTCGTCTTACGAACCTATAAGTTACCAGCTATCGCCATGTATCCCATCAGTATCTGTGTAACAGCTCGACCGCTGGCACCGGAGCGCCGCGCCGTGTCGCCGTAGCGGCGATTTTCAGCCGCCGGCCGCCCGTATTGACGCCGCGGTGCCGGTATGAGCCGCGCGGCGCTGAACACCGAAAAGTGATTTGGGCGGGGGCGGGTGTTTATTTAAAGATAGATACAGGGTTTATATGGGAAAGTTGCTTATAATTGTCTGAAGTTTGCGCCCCTGAGTGGTCGCGGCTAACTTTTTTTTTACATCCCCTAGCTCTTACTTAATGGATCGATCACGTTTGGGATGTACGGAGCCGGAGCCGGAGCCGGAGCCGCCGGAGCCGGTACATTTTGCCCGGAGCCGGAGCCGGAGCCGGAGCCGGAGCCGCCGGGACATTTTACTCGGAGCCGGAGTCGGAGTCGGAGCCGGGATACTTCCCCGGAGCCGGAGTCGGAGCCGAAGCCGTCCAAAAATTTCCCGGCTCCGCATCCCTGCCCGCAATCAATTGCGCGATGTGACACCAGTCATGCCATGACCCTTGCAGTCATGGGTGGAGTCAGTCAGTCATGGCAGTCTTTCCGCAATCACCAGCCATCTGCACATGGGTGGTGAGTGCTGCATTGCAGGCGTTGCATCTGCCATGCGAACTTCGATAGCGTTAGCATAAACTCTCTCCATATGCTACAGACATCGTGTACTTGACAACTTTCTCTCGACACGCACAAGATAGTGTAGTTTGCAGCATCGACTTCGCTGGCAGCCTCCCACTCTCGTGGATGCTCACAGACACAGCTTGCTGTGTGTTGTCGGTGTCTTCAAGATGAAGGGAGAGCATTGCTACCTATGTGGCGTGCCTACTGTGTCGTATCCATCGGTGTAATGGACCAGTGGCGCAGCCAGGATATTCTTGAGGCGGCCCGACCAACCAAAATCTCATGAAACGGAGAACGCTTTCGGCGCGCGTCGGGCGCGGAAAATATTTGGTTTTGCGTGGAGAAAATCCTTACAATTTTCTTTTACCTCGTGTATTTTGGGTGTTCAGGGGGCGGGGAGGGCCTCCGCCCCCGCCCCCTCGCCTCTGTAACGGATCATCTCTTCTCACAAATGCATGAAAACGACATCCTCGCAGCAAGTTTTTTTTTAAAAGAAATAAAAGTTCTCCATATTTGTGTGTGCATGATTGTGTGTGCGTGTGTGTGTGTGTGCGTGTGTGTGTGTGTGCATCTGTCTGGATGTGTCCGTGTTTGTATGCATGTTGATGTATTTATAGATGCGTTTATGTGAGTTGAGATGTCGGCAGAACACTTCTTGTAGCATATTAACTGGGTGGGAATGTCCCACCCAGCCCCTTGGGTTTTCCGCCCAGTCGGTGCGCACTTTTTGCCCTGTCCACACCCCTCCCCAATTGCAGCATTATTATTTATAATAGTGCCCATTTTCATCAGGATAGGTGCCCTTTTGATCAATTCGCCCACCTAGCGATTACTTTCCAAATATGGCCCTGTGTGTGGGTTGGTGGTAGCGCGCGAGCGTGTATATATATATATATATATATATATATATATATATATATATATATATATATATATATATATATATATATATATATATATATATATATATATATGTATGTGTATGTATGTGTATGTGTGTGTATGTGAATGTCTTTGCCTATGTATGCGAGGGTTTATATGTGTGCAGATTTGCACTTGTTTGCACAGATGTATGCCCAGGAATTTCAGCTCACCATTGGTGTCATTACTGATAGCTGGCCTCGGAATGATTATAATATTTTATTTGATCGAAAACCTACGCTTATTTAATATTCAAATATGAAATGCTGTAGAAATGAGGATTGTTTTAAGCACTAGTTCTTCGTCCGTAGGTGGGTGAGACTAGAACTGTTGAAAGTCAATTTTTTTCCCCTGAACATGAACAAGCTGAGGATAATTTTCTCCCACCTCGAATTCACACCGTCGTGAGTTGAAGTGGCGCCGGACGAACCGAGCCGTGCCCCAAGCCGGAGTCGCTGCCCGGCAGCGGCGAATTGGCTTGGGGCACGGCTTCAAGGCGCTGGAACGCCGGTGTCCGACCCTCCCTCCACCCGCCAGTCGTGGTTGTGGAGCGCCGGCGAGAGCGTCTGAAGGTCGGGGGCGTCTGACCGGTGGCCAGGTCACGTGCACCAGACCGTTACAGACGTGCTCCATAGGTCAGGTCGGCGGCACCGTTACGGGCATCAGCTGCCGGGTAACAGAAATCGCAACAGGTAGGTACCGCAATGTCGCATCGACCCCCCGACCTGCGGCGAGTGGTCGGTCAAGGTCACCGGTCGGGAGTCACCCGCGTGCAACTCGTCCACAAACGCGCTCCGTCGCCCGTCACCACGGCCTGGGACGACGGGAACAGAGGACAATCTGCCCCAGTCTTCTACTCTGTGGCCCCAAACTCCCACGCTGTGACCCCAGTCTTCCACGCTGTGACCCCGCTCTCCCACGCTGTGGCCCCGGTCTCCCACGCTGTGGCCTTCAGTCTTCCATGCTGTGGCCCCAGTCTCCCACGCTGTGTCTCCAGTCTTCCAAGCTGTGGCCCCAATCTCCCACGCTGTGGCCTTCAGTCTTCCATGCTGTGGCCCCAGTCTCCCACGCTGTGACTCCAGTCTTCCACGCTGTGGCTCCAATCTCCCACGCTGTGGCCTTCAGTCTCCCACGCTATGGCCCCAGTCTCCCATGCCGTGAAAACGTTGGAATCCACCCTATGTGGTTGTATGGAAGAAGCGGCTTGCGCATGTTCTTTGCCACGTCGCCAGTCTGAGATTGTACGCACGCACGTCTGCTGACCAATACACGTGTGGTGTGCAGAAATACCAGGAGTTTGCTCGGCTGATTAGTGTTCGTGCGTCACTACAATGCACAGACATTGTGTATAGCATTCCCTCATATGCCCTCGCCATACCTCTGTCAGAAGTAGGTCAGTTGACCCTTCGCCACCACTCTTTATCAGTGCCGCCGATCTTTCCCAATAACAGGAGACGTGCCGAATGCGATCAGCCTGGCTGTGCGAGGGTGCGACCTGCCTGGTCCCGTGTTATTAGCTGCCTCTGATAACCACAGCGACGTTCCTGGGGCATAAGTATGTGTGTATTATCGACGGGGTGTGCGGGTGACATATCCCTCGCAATGTTTAAACATCCCTCGCAAACATTAAATTTCGAACGGATGTAATGTGCTATCCACAGGTCGGGCTTCTCCGACCCAAGTTCGGAAATCAGAATGCACCCATGTCGATGACGGGTGCGATATATATATATATATATATATATATACATAGTGTGTGCGTGTGTGTCTGTGTGTGTGTACGCAGCGTGCCACCGATTGCAGGTGGATGTCCTCCAACCCATTGCCCTGCCATCTCGCTTCTCACGTCACTGTTTGGCTGTCACCATGTTGCTGTTCATTTAAATCCAAATTCGTGTTGAATGTTTCTTGTTGAACGCAAAATAACCATGACCGGTGCACCAACATAAAGCAATCCAACTCAACTCCTAATGCAAGGACTACAAAGCCTATAATCCACAGGGCTCACAAAGCCTACACAGCCGCGTCCTGAAACAAGTTTTGAAATTAGAACATCTATCAAACAGAATCAGAGTAAATTCTGCTCACCGACACACCATAGAATACTCCATTATTGAACAGCCATTTTACAGCCTATCTGATATGACGAATATCAACAAGTTTCAGTGAATAAATAATGCGAATTAAATAACTGGAGAAATAGCAATTGGGACGGCGTTGTATGGTAGATAACACGAGTTCGGGCACTTTACGCGTAAAGTTAGACTAGTAAGACTGTTTTCAGCGGAAGGTTTTCCCCTGATATGATTTCAGTTGGCTTGGAGTATTGAGGATCGTAAATGCCCTCTTCAAAGAGGAAAAGCCTGCCCATTCGCTTTGCACAATACCCTGGGCGTCTTCTGTCAAAGTACCCAAAATGCCTACCCTTGGCACCCACAATGCTGTGCGAATCTAACAGAATAAGACCACCAGGGAGTGTCCGGTATCGAAATGGGTAAAGCCCGTCTGCGCAGTCACACCAACAAAAGAAGCTATCCACTCTGGATACCTCACCATCAATTATTGATATTTTACGCTTCACACTCTATCCACACTCTAACCTTGGCTCAGGACCAGTGCAGATGTCTACATACACAATAATTCGCTTTCTGATGCTGAAGCCTGCTTTTGTGCTCACCGTTACAATTACTTCTGGAAGCATCCAAGTTCGCCCATTCTTCCTTTGCATCAATCAAATCATCAAAGAAACACAAAGAAAATGTTATTTTGATGCCAGTATATCTCTACGGCTGTGGCCGTAACAAAGCTTAGCATGTATCTACTCAACAGCAACCTATCGTTTGCTGTCGACTATCATCGCGAACCAGTTGCGGGTGCCTCCGTCTATGACTTGTCGGCACTGCATTATGTTTCGCCCAGGAAGGCGAGGGCCCTCCAACTGGCTCAAACTATTGGCACGCACGGCTTAGACCATTGGCACGGCTTAGACCATTGGCACGGCTAAGACCATCGGCACGGCTCAAAGCATTTTCACACACGGCTCATACCATTGGCACGCACGGCTCAGAGCATTGGTGCACACGGCTTAGACCATTGACACGGCTCATACCATTGGCACGGCCCAGACCATTGGCACAGATCAGACCATTGGCACGGCTCAAACCATTGGCACACACGGCTCAGACCATTGGCACGCACGGCTCAGACCATTGGCACGCACGGCTCCGTATCCAGACACGGGCACACGGACGTCTATGCTGGGAGCGGCAGCCTGACAGGGGCACCCTTCTCATGAGGTCTGTGTGCTCCCACTGGGGTTTCGGTTGTGCATCGCGCGTGTGACGTACACACCCTGAGCGAACCCTTTGACACATCCCCTTCCCCCCCTCCCCAATCAGTGTGGTGTCTCCATTGCGTGACGTTGTCTCGATTGCTCTGAGCGGAACCTTTCAGTGTGGGGATTTTAGACACTGCGCTCTGGACGTTAGCGGCGTAAGGTGTTCAGCACTGTGGACGTAATGACGTTGGACACTCTGCTGCTGAGTCAGTGCGTGATGCTGTATAGCTGTACGTCATAGCACACAAAGCAACTGTGTACGTGTATGAAACGAACTGAGGAATGGTGCGTAAGACTGGGTGCCCTCCACAGAATGGTCAGCGCCGTTCTCCTAGTGGCATCGTGTCTGCTGCTCTGCGGATCTGCTGCAGCCGATGTTCGCCACAGGGGTTCGTGCCCCGACATAAACCCAAACACCACCACCGAGGACTTCCAGCCAGACAAGGTATGTGGCCGAGAAACGCAAGTTTTGATAACGAAGTTGTCATGGGCGCTATATGACTAACGCAGTCGATGCGCCTCTAAACCCAAATAACCAACCAACAAAGAAGTTGCCATCATTCAATATTAATGAGACAAATACATCTACCGAATCGTAGACATTGCTAGCTTTAGTTGAACTGCACTGTACTGAAGTGAAGTGCAGTGAAGCACCGCGGTGAAGCCGACCAGTGCGTCACTGCCGTATAGTTCTCGTAGGAGCACCGAATTCGTGTTTGTTAACGTGCGTCAAAGGCACGATTTTTGCCATTCGATTCGGTGACCAGTTCCGTTTTTATGGATGTTCAATCGGTTCTTTATTGAAGTAAATGTAATGATGTGCGGACTGCAATGTAACTGCAGATTATAAAGGAATGTAAATAGCGGGGAGGCTTTCACATGGAAACACGTGCAACTAAGGTCGATGATCCTGCCTGATCGCATTTGATGAAATTCAGATCGAGCCCGATTCATTTTTTCCTGTAAAAATCGTGGAGTTGTAATTCAAGTTCCTTGCCGTCAAGGAAAGTTGGTTATTTTCCGATAAAACCGCGGGCGGAAAAGAAGGCAGGACTGGTATGTACCACCTGCTCAATTGCATCGCAGCTTGAGATCTAGGTATGTTCTCCAGGCTGCTCGGTCTTCGAGAAAGAAAACTGATGAATTGGGCATTGGACAAAAACATCAATGAATAAAACAGCGAAAGAAAATGAGGGACATTGAGCATTAAGCATGGCACAAACATTATAGCAAGAGGTTGACGTCTCATGCGCACGGGAAAAAAAACAAGCCAGCCAGCCCAGCGATATGATGGACCTTCAAAGCTTGGCTACCCTCACAATGATGATCGGCGGTATGCAGAGGGGATCGGTGGTATGCCAATGGGAGAGGGCCCGCCCCTTGTGAACTAAAAACACGCTATCGCGCCAACTTGACGTGAACCCTAACCGGACTCGCCACCCACCACACCGGACCACATCATGCTGCCGGACGTTGGAGGGAGGTGGGCGGAGGGAGGGAGGGCGGGGGGGGGGGGGTCTGCTCTCCGAGGCAGCCGGTTCTCGTGACCGGTTTCTCTGACTCCGACTGACCTCATTGTTCGGTGGCCGGCACTCGGTGACCCGCTCATTCCTGACGAGCTCACAGCCGGCGTGACCCGTTTTTCCGCGTATCTGGCGGATGTTTTTCAGCCGCCCACTTCTCCACTCGGTCAACACCTGCAGACCCGAGCTGGTCTGAGAGGTCTGAGAGGCGGGACTGCAGCGTCAACCACCCCGCGGTCAAACTCTGCCGAAGAGCGTGCTGTGCTTCCGTTGGAACTTCATAGACTCTTATCGGCTCTCTTGTTGAATATGTGATGGATCTTGAACATGATTTCATTGTTCAAAATCAGATTTTCTTAAAACAAAAGCAAGCTAACTTTGCAATGTATTACCAAGAAGATTATATCTACATATATCTACATATCTATATCTATATATATATATCTATATATATATATATATATATATATATATATATATATATATATATATACACACATATGTAGTCGCTGGGTCCGAACAATGCAGTCGCCGGGTCCGAACCGCAAACACGCATGACAGCTTTCAGTCCAACCCGCACGGGTGGACCGCACGTCCGCCCGCGGCCAGCTTTATTCTCACACTCCCGCGGCCGGGATCTTTCGGCGCGAAAGCAACAAGCCAATCGGAAGGCACGCGTCGCCTTGGCGACGCGCGGGACCATGACGTCACCCGTCTACACATATATGTGCCTACAACATCTCGGCAGTCCCCACGGTGTACACACCACACAGTCGTCGTGTCTGAACGGACCAAACTGGCAGCGATCCACTCATTACTGTCCCTTTCCAAGGCGACTATGACAGGCCTTTGTAAGGAATGGCATTTGTCGATGTCGGGGAAAAAACTTTTGAGCAAGACAGAGGGAGGAGATATCCCGGTGCACCCTAACTTCTTGCCGTAGATGTGATCGTTTGGAGTGACACACAGGCTGTCATGAATTTCTATCCCGGGATCTGTCAGTGGACTGGATTTTAGCGACTATTTCCATATCATGTGATACTGCATGCAAGGTTGGAATCGTGCGTTTGCTGTACAAACGTTGTGGCTTCGCTACCGACTTCGGATGACTAATACCCACCTTATTGGTATTAGTCGGACAAACCGGACTGGTGTAGACTGTGCCAAACTGGTGTAGCCTCTGACTTCTCATCTCGCATTCTAATTCACATTCGCATTCGCACCCCGTATAGATACGGGATGCGAATGCGAATCTGGCAAGCTAATCCGGTGTCTCACAAATGTCCGCCGTCTCTGGTAAGCTAATCCGGTGTTTCACAAATGTCCGCCGTCTCTGGCAAACCAACCCAGTTCTTCACAAACATTCTCCTCTGATAAATTACCCTCGTGTCTCATGAAGTGCTCCTGTCTCTTATCAACAAATTCCGTGTATTGCAAGCTGCCGTCGTCTCTTTAAACACATTTCGCATTTCACAAACTTCTCGGCCTCTGGAAAAACGATTCCGTGTTTCCCACCTCCTCGGTTCTGGCAACCCATCCCTTTATTTCACAAGCTTCCGCCGTCTGTGACATAATGATCTGTCGTCCATGCCCAGTGTCGAATGAAACAAGGTCGAAAGTGAATAGAGTCGAATGGAAAAATTCAAACATCTGGCCCAGAGAAAACGTTTGTGCAAGAAGGGCACCGATGAATGTTTACTCCCCCCCAACGGTGGTAAGCCAAACTTAATCTAACTCAACCTAACCCAATCAGCGGTCTGGGCTGTCTCACGAGACTCTCCTCTGTTGCCATTTTTGCGCAAGGTTTTCTTCTGGGCTAAGTTTTCGGCTTTATTCCATTCGACTCTATTCCACTTTCGATCTTATTCCATTCGACCAACTTCCACTTTCGACATTGTTCCATTCGACACTAGCCCAGCGCCTCCAATACCCAACTACTTTCCGACCTCATTCCACTCGACACCACTCCACTTTCGACATTGTTCCAGTCGACATTAATTTTCCTCCACAATGATCTCGTGTCTC
The DNA here is from genome assembly GCA_034440615.1 of Ashinkailepas kermadecensis. NCBI lineage: Eukaryota > Metazoa > Arthropoda > Thecostraca > Neolepadidae > Ashinkailepas > Ashinkailepas kermadecensis. The sequence continues at coordinate 79,680 of JAOTOM010002180.1, forward strand.
CAAACTTCCTTTCCTCCGACAAAACAATCCAGCGTCCCACCAACCGCCGCCGTCTCTGACCGACACGGCGACGCCCGCCGCAGTTCTTCGGCCAATGGCACGTGATCAGGAGCTTCGGTCCGGACGGCTCGTGCGTGAGCCTCAACTACACGTCGTGCGGCGACGGGTGCATCACGGTGCACGAGCGCAGCCAGCTGGACGCCATCAGCAGGATCGGCCTGACCAACGTGTACCGGAGCGACGGGGAGCTGCGGCCCACCGGCGTCAGCGCGGCCCACATGGACGGCACGTTCACCGGCGGTGAGTGCTCCGCCGCCGCCGCCACAGAGTCCAGGCGATATATCCCTCAGTTGTGCTGTAGCTTAGTTAGCAGTAGGCCCCGCCGAATCCAGGCGATGGATCCATCAATTGTGCTGTAGCTTAGCAGTAGGCCCCGCCGAGTTCAGGCGATAGATCCCTCAGTTGTGCTGTGGCTTAGCAGTACGCCCCGCCGAGTCCGGGTGATAGACCCTTCAATTGTGCTGTAGCTTAGCATTGCGCCTGTGGACGCTGTGTGGGAAATAATTGACCTAAACCCCACTACCAACCCACCCCCAGTGGGGAGGGGTGGTAGTGGCTGGACGGTGGTGCACAGCCCTAGACGTGTATGGCATAACACCAAGGCGAGCCGGTGGCGCATTGGGGAGTGCGTTCGATCCGTAGTCGAAAGGTGACGGGTTCAAATATCGCCCAATGTTTGGCATTTCGTCTTGCTGCAACACCGTTTGACGTGAGAGAGTAGAGACCATGGCCGCCCGCGCCATACAAGAAGCCGACGTTCTCTGGTGCCACTGGTATGGGACTATGGTCCAGTCGTGCCACTGGTATTGGACTATGATCCAGTCGTGCCACTAGTGTGGGACTGATCCAATCGTGCCACTGATGTGGGACTATGATCCAGTCGTGCCACTGGTGTGGGACTATGATCCAGTCGCGCCACTAGTGTGGGACTGATCCAACCGTGCCACTGATGTGGGACTGATCCAGTCGTGCCACTGGTGGTGGGACTGATCCAGTCGCGCCACCGGTGTGGGACTGATCCAATCGTGCCACTGATGTGGGACTATGATCCAGTCGTGCCACTGGTGTGGGACTATGATCCAGTCGCGCCACTAGTGTGGGACTGATCCAACCGTGCCACTGATGTGGGACTGATCCAGTCGCGCCACCGGTGTGGGACTGATCCAGTCGTGCCACTGATGTGGGACTGATCCAGTCGTGCCACTGGTGTGGGACTGATCCAGTCGCGCCACTAGTGTGGGACTGATCCAGTCGTGCCACTGGTGTGGGACTGATCCAGTCGTGCCACTGGTGTGGGACTGATCCAGTCGCGCCACTGGTGTGGGACTGATCCAGTCGTGCCACTGGTGTGGGACTATGATCCAGTCGTGCCACTGGTGTGGGACTATGATCAGTCCGCCACTAGTGTGGGACTGTCCAACCGTGCCACTGATGTGGGACTGATCCAGTCGTGCCACTGATGTGGGACTGATCCAGTCGTGCCACTGATGTGGGACTATGATCCAGTCGTGCCACTGATGTGGGACTGATCCAGTCGCGCCACCGGTGTGGGACTGATCCAGTCGTGCCACTGATGTGGGACTGATCCAGTCGCGCCACCGGTGTGGGACTGATCCAGTCGTGCCACTGATGTGGGACTGATCCAGTCGTGCCACTGATGTGGGACTGATCCAGTCGCGCCACCGGTGTGGGACTGATCCAGTCGTGCCACTGATGTGGGACTATGATCCAGTCGTGCCACTGATGTGGGACTGATCCAGTCGTGCCACTGATGTGGGACTGATCCAGTCGTGCCACTGATGTGGGACTATGATCCAGTCGTGCCACTGATGTGGGACTATGATCCAGTCGTGCCACTGATGTGGGACTATGATCCAGTCGTGCCACTGATGTGGGACTGATCCAGTCGTGCCACTGATGTGGGACTGATCCAGTCGTGCCACTGATGTGGGACTATGATCCAGTCGTGCCACTGATGTGACTGATCCAGTCGTGCCACTGATGTGGGACGGCCACGGTGATCCAGTCGTGCCACTGATGTGGGACTATGATCCAGTCGTGCCACTGATGTGGGACTGATCCAGTCGTGCCACTGATGTGGGACTATGATCCAGTCGTGCCACTGATGTGGGACTGTTCTAGATCGTGCACTGATGTGACTGATCCAGTCGTGCCACTGATGTGGGACTATGATCCAGTCGTGCCACTGATGTGGGACTATGATCCAGTCGTGCCACTGATGTGGGACTATGATCCAGTCGGGTGGCTGACAACTGACTGCCAGTGAAATTGTCAGCATATAGTACTTGCGCAGTAATTGCGCAATGTGTGCCGACGGATGCAAACTGCTGCCGCGCAGTACACCTGAGCCGGCGTCAGCCATGGTGTGGCGCAGTAGCGCAGTAGCGCAGCGGTGCCGGCCTCCCGTAACTCGACTCCTCGACAGGTGTCATCTCGTCGCCGGTGCAGTACGTGGTGTTGGCGACCGACTACGACTCGTTCGCGCTGGTGTACACCTGCCGCAACGTGGGCCTGGCCTCGTTCACCCTCTACCACCGGCGAGACGTGCTGCTGCTCAACAGGGAGCAGAACGGCACCTTCACGCCTGAACAAGTGGAAGAGGTGGGTGCTTGAACTCGCTCTGACCTCTCGGCTCATTGACCCCAGGTAGCCGCGGGCACTGCGGTTAGGTCGTTGTGTTCATACAGCTGAAAGGCGACATCCGCTCTGGGATACGAGGCGAGGTGTAAAGGCGACATCCGCTATAGAATACCAGGCGAGGTGTAAACGAACTATGAAGAAACACACACAAATGTGAATGCGGTTTTGAGCGAGAATAATTCACCACTACGAACTTGATGATTCACAAAAATGTCAACAATATTCACGGTAATAGCAGGGCTGCAGCGTGAACTGGTCAGCGATGGCAAATACCTGCTGTGTAGGTAAATAGGTATGTCATTTTCGTATAGGTATTTTATATTTGTGTGCACTGACTCTCGATAAGTGTCGGTGTCATCTGTTTTCAAGGCCTAGCAGTTTCGACTTGCATGCAAAATTCGAGAAGCTGAATACAGGGGTGCTGTTCTGTGACGATTGGGAAGGGGAAGGGGCATAGCAAGTTCATGTAAGGAACATTTAGATTACATCTGGGCATTGATGGATTTTGCCTCCACTGCCGAGAAAAGATGTGTTGAACAGGGTAGTGGTGCTCTCTGAACTTTCTAGACTGAACTTGGAAGAGGGGCGCATAATTAAGAACCATTGGTGCGCAATTGGGCATTGGGAGGGAGGGGTGGAGGAGCGGGGCACGTTCCCTTCCGAAAGGATGGAAAGCAACACCCGTGACTGGATTCAATTATCGGACGAGTTCATTGTCACGCTCGGACTTCAGCTATTGCAGCACCCATCGCAAGGTCATTTTATTTTATCGACAAAAAACAGACACTTCTTATGATTGAGAATAGGCCAGCATTCTGTCAGGTCGACGACCATTTACGGTCATTGGTGTCCATCGTCACCTTCGGTGCTCGTGTATTGGCGATGGTGACCTGTTGAGGTCCCGATGACCATCATTATGCGTTTCGTTTTGTGATCCTTGTTTTAGTCAACTACTTTCCACTGATCCAGGGCTGACCTCTGCGATTGTCTCGCGCCTCCAGATTGGTGAGGTTCTGATCGCGAATCAACTTGAGCAAGAGTTCGAGTCGGTCAGCCATGAGGACTGCATCTCGTCCGACCAGGCCGTGCTTGACTTCGACCCTGGACGGCTGGTACAGCGGGTGAGTCAGCTGACCCCCGGATCAGGTCAATTCGGGACATATACTGTGCGGATTTCAGCTTGAATGAGTTGGAAGGAAGTTCCGTATCACCGGGAAAAAGATGAGGAAGGTAGGTACCAAAGGAGCTCTGCGCCCCGAGCTGATGATGGAAGGCGGGCCATTTAGGTATGGGTTGTTATTTATCGTGTACTAAATGCACTGCATGTGTAATATTTTGTTGTCTCTATGCCATTTCTTCGGGTCTCTATAGCTCTTCTAGGAGGAATTGGTATCTACGTACCTAGCCTTATTGTGCTGTTTCCTCGATTGAGACTTCGTATTAGGTATTAACCTGTGTATTTTAAGAATTGCTTTGTAGCAATCATATTTTTGCCATCAGTACCTGTCAATTGAAAAAGGAAGCATTGTTAAGAGGTTTATTTTCAATCCACGCTCTGGGACTGAATGAGACTTTCCAAAGTGATGTGAACTGCCTATGTCACCTTAATTAAACAAAAAGCGATGGTACTATTGTATGTGTAGGAAATAAATGAATTTAAAGAACTGGTCTTTGAGGTGGCTTCCGTTCATTTGACCAGGCCTCAACCGGGCTTGGCCCCATTAGACTGGCTGGTCCCGGTTTTCGGTCCAAAAAGTTGTAGTATTTGCCACCTCTAGAATGAATGTTTATCGGAGCAGGATCAGGGATCCCTCTGACCTTTACACCCCACCCCTTGACAATTATGAACAATAGTTACAACGGTGTCATTAAGACCGTGGCTAATTATACCTTCGGAAGTAATTAAACATCTACCACTAAACGACCCACATATAAACGCGACGTCAGAGCGTTTTGTCCGAACAGGGCAGGACGCTTGTATAGATAATGGCAGGCAATGCATGAGCAAAACTGTACCACCACATCCTCCGTGTATCTGTCGTGTGCGCTGCATGTCATCTGTGTGTCTGTCACGTGTGTCGCATGTCATCCGTGTCTGTCACGTGTGTCGCATGTCATCCGTGTATGTCACGTGTGTCGCATGCCATCCGTGTCTGTCACGTGTGTCGCATGTCATCCGTATCTGTCACGTGTGTCTCATGTCATCCGTGTATGTCACGTGTGTCGCATGCCGTCCGCGTGTATGTCACGTGTGTCTCATGTCATCCGTATTCAGTCACGTGTGTCTCCTGTCATCCGTGTATGTCACGTGTGTCCTGCTCCGTGTATGTGTCGTCCATGTATCCGTGTATGTCACGTGTGTATGTCATCCTTATTACGTGTGTCGCATGTCATCCATGTGTATGTCACGTGTGTCGCATGTCATCCGCGTGTCTGTCACGTGTGTCGCATGTCATCCGTGTCTGTCACGTGTGCTATATGTCATCCGCGTGTCTGTCACGTGTGTCGTCTGTCACCAGTGTGTCTGTGATGCGCACCGTCTGCCGTACGTGTGTCTGTGATGTGCACCGTCTGTCATGCGTGTACCTGTGATGAGCACCGTCTGTCATGCGTGTGTCTGTGATGCGCACCGTCTGTCATGCGTGAATCTGTGATGCGCACCGTCTGTCATGCGTGTGTCTGTGATGCGCACCGTCTGTCATGTGTGAATCTGTCGTGTTTCTCATGTGCTATCCGCGAGTCTGGCACATGTGAATGCATTTGACGATGTACCAGTGGTATCAGATAGTGATGTCAGTATCAGTGGTATAGCTGGCGGGTACGTCGTAATGCGTTGTCAGACTGAGTGGGGTGGGGTGGGGCGGTAGCGAGAGGTGTATGCTTCACGGGGAAGTCGGCTCAGAGTTTGCCCCGTTTTGTACGCAACCTTTCGTTCACTCGCGAACATCTCCCGCAGGACTGTCACGATGCAGCAAATTGCAACGTTGTAGGCAATTTCATGCCCAGTGAAAGTTCTCAAAAGGTTCAACACAAAACGGCGCCAGCAATGGATCAACACCACGTGCAGTACTTGTCTGAGTGGAGAACTAGTGACAGGAACGCTGATGAAACATCAGTGAAAATGGGCCGGGAGGTTTGTGACAGTTGTAGCCTGACTCTGTCTGTGTCTTCCGATCAGGTGAACGAGGCGGCCAACAGCATAGCAAACAGCATCGGCTCCTTCTTCTCCGGCGCCGTGAGCGCGATCTTGCAGTAGCGGAAGACACTGACGCCGCAAGTGCCAACGTTCGGAATATGACGACTGGCCGAGCTACCGAGCTGAAAATTATACAGTCTCATGTTAGATGATAAGGTGAAAATTGTACAGTCTCACGTTAGATGATGAGGTGAAAATTGAACAGGCCCCCGCCAGATGTGAGGTGTATATGGAACAGTATCTCGTTAGGTGCTGTGTGTATGGCAGTTCCCCGTCAGATGATGGGGTGTGTAGGACAGTTCCCCGTCAGATAATGTGTATATGACAGTTGATCGTCAGATGATGTGTATATGACAGTCCCCCGTCAGATGATGTGTATATGACAGTTCCACGTCAGATGATGTGTATATGACAGTTCCTCGTCAAATGATAGGGTGTGTTGGACAGTTCCCCAACAGATGAGGTGTATATGGGACAGTCTCTCGTCAGATGATGAGATGTAAATGGAACAGTTCCCGACAGACGATGTGGTGCATATGGGACAGACCTCCAGCAGGTGATGTGTATATGGAACAGACGTCCGTGAGGTGATGAGGTGTGTAGAACAGTTTCCCGTCAGATGATAAGGTGCATGTGGGACAGACTCCTGTCAAATGATGAGGTGCATATGGGACATTCTCCCATCAGATTATGTATGTCGGACAATTCCAGTCAGATGATGAGGTGCATATGGAACAGTCTCCCATCAGATCATGTATGTCGGACAGTTCCAGTCAGATGATGAGGTGCATATGGAACAGTCTCCCATCAGATCATGTATGTGGGACAGTTCCAGTCAGATGATGAGGTGCATATGGAACAGTCTCCCATCAGATCATGTATGTCGGACAGTTCCAGTCAGATGATGAGGTGCATATGGAACAGTCTCCCATCAGATCATGTATGTCGGACAGTTCCAGTCACACGATGAGGTGCATATGGAACAGTCTCCCATCAGACCATGTATGTCTGACAGTTCCAGTCAGATGATGAGGTGCATATGGAACAGTCTCCCATCAGATCATGTATGTGGGACAGTTCCAGTCAGATGATGAGGTGCATATGGAACAGTCCCCCATCAGATCATGTATGTGGGACAGTTCCAGTCAGATGATGAGGTGCATATGGAACAGTCTCCCATCAGATCATGTATGTGGGACAGTTCCAGTCAGATGATGAGGTGCATATGGAACAGTCTCCCATCAGATCATGTATGTGGGACAGTTCCAGTCAGATGATGAGGTGCATATGGGACATTCTCCCATCAGATCATGTATGTCGGACAGTTCCAGTCAGATGATGAGGTGCATACGGAACAGTCTCCCATCAGATCATGTATGTGGGACAGTTCCAGTCAGATGATGAGGTGCATATGGAACAGTCTCCCATCAGATCATGTATGTCGGACAGTTCCAGTCAGATGATGAGGTGCATATGGAACAGTCTCCCATCAGATCATGTATGTCGGACAGTTCCAGTCAGATGATGAGGTGCATATGGAACAGTCTCCCATCAGATCATGTATGTCGGACAGTTCCAGTCAGATGATGAGGTGCATATGGAACAGTCTCCCATCAGATCATGTATGTCGGACAGTTCCAGTCAGATGATGAGGTGCATATGGAACAGACGCGCGTCAGGAGCTGAGGTGTGGGAGCGTGAGCAATTCAGCGTCAGAGTGCAGGCTCGGTGTGTGTGTGTGTGTTCACCACACTTACCTCCCTTGGTGCCAATACTATGCAATCCATCACGAAGCGTGTGTGTGTGTGTGTGTGTCATCCACATGTGTGACGTCACGACACTTAACTACGTGACGTCATCACCAAGCCTGTGTGTGTGTGACGTAAGCAGAGCAGCTCCACGTGAAATCGTGATGAACTATAACACCACACATGTCCCTACGGAACGCCAGTGTTGCTCTGCGTGTATTATAGTGAGAATTATCGATGTGTGGACGCTGAATGAAGGACGGATTCGAAGGCAATGTGTACGTGAGTCTGAATCTGAAGCTGGAGGAAACCATGCGACTTCTCAGTGGGAATGAACGTCGTGTGGACTCGCTCTATGGTCTTAACTATGACTGTGACTGTGTTAGTGTGAAGCATAAATACAAATACGAAATTACAGACGGAGATGAATGTACCGAATGCCGCATGTACCGAATCTATGTGCGTCATGCATATTGCCGCATATAACTGGCCGCATGTACCGAAATCAAGGGCCAGTCCCGCTACGTGCTAGCCTGGCTGGTAAGCGCAATATAGCCGAAGCAACTGACGCGCCCGAAAATCCCAACCACATGCAAACACAGGCCTGGCTTGTCAGATCGGAATTACGGTGCTCACCTATGTCAAATACTGCTCCTGCTGTCTGCCGAACCATGGTTGTAATTTGGTGTATGGGGGGGGGGGCATGTCCCTCCACTTTTTATCCGATCATAACCATTAGCCATTTGGCGTTGACTGGAAATAATTGGCCGAAGAGTCGGCTCGGTCTGCCAACGTTTGGGCCGTTCCTGGGCCCGTGTGCCTCGCCCAGGTTCAATGGTGGCCGGGACTGTATACAAGCCCCGTAGTGGACTCGCCCCGAAGCTCGAGTGGCTGGTCAGTTCACCCAGCTCCAGCATGCCACCATGTCATGGCACCATGCCACTATGTCATGTCACCATGCCACTATGTCATGGTACCATACCATATCACCATGCCACCATGTCATGTCACCATGCCACTATACCATGTCACTATGCCATGGTACCATGTCACTATGCCATGGTACCATGTCACTATGCCATGGTACCATACCATATCACCATGCCACCATGCCACTATACCATGTCACCATGCCACTATGCCATGGTACCATGTCACCATGCCACTATGTCATGGTACCATACCATATCACCATGCCACTATACCATGTCACCATGCCATGGTACCATGTCACCATGCCACTATGTCATGGTACCATACCATATCACCATGCCATGTCACCATGCCACTATGCCACTATGTCATGTCACCATGCCATGCCGCCATGATACTATGCCATGGTATGTCATGCCACTATAAGATGCCTCTATAACATGCCACTATGTAATGCCACTATTCTCACCATGCCATGCCACCATGTGAACATGTCACTGTCATGCCACTATACCACCATGCCACTATGTCATGTTCCCATGCCACCATGCCGTGCCACCATGTCATGCCACTGTGCCATGCCACCATGCCACCATGCCATGCTGTCTGAACAACCGAACTGATTACCCGTGTCAAACTCGGCAACCTGTTGAGTCAAAGATTGACCATGTAACGCAAAGAACACAATCCAGCGCCAAACCAGTCACGCCGTGCCGAAAGCCGGAGTCGCAACACGAAGCAGCGGATCTGCGACACGATGCCGCGGAGCTATAACAGGAGAGTTGGAAAAGCGGTCGCACCGCATATCCAACCTGAGCTTCCAGCGTGTGGACGAGAGGCCGACTGAAATTGCTGATTCTGCACGGAGCCTGAATCTGCGGGAACTGTCAACCTTGCAGGTCAGTACTTCCATCAGCCTGGTGTGACCGCAGACCTAGCATGCTCGTCAAGTAGTTGCATGCCAACATCAGCGCAAGTATAATTATAGGCAGGGATAGATCAAATAGGACAGGGGAGGACAGGTTCCGCTTCAGTCCATTACTTCATATGAATGGCACGGATTTGCGGCTAAGAAGAGGCTAGTTCCCACTCTGGCTGGAAATGACCACGCCATTGCACGCTATTTCCTGCAGGGGCGGATCCAGAAATGTTCATGTGAGTGGGGGTGGGGGCACGAGAACACGGTTCCCTTATTCAGCTTGATGATGCAATTAAAACACAATTCCCTCGTAGGGACGCTTTCGGCGGAAAGTTGAAAATTCGTCGAGGAGGGGGAGAGCGCGTGCATGCGCCGGCGAACCGCCAGTAAGACTTCTCCTGTGGTCGCGTTCTAAGGATGGCCGGCGCCGTGCTACGACTTGATACGACAGCCCACTGACACAACGTGGTGTAGTAGTAGAACACGGCTCCCTTGTTCAACCTGATGCAAAAAATATCACAATTTCAGGCGAATTAGGGCCAGGATAATATACCCGTATTAAATCGCCTGGTCGACATCAGCGAGTTCCTCCAAATTCCAATATAACTAGCTTGAACTAGTTCATCACTGACGCTCACCAAAGGTGAGCTTTACATGCGGACTAAAGTGTCGCATGACGTGCGGCAAGAAAATTCAAGTTTGAACACATCGTGTATAACACGGCCATGAACTTCCAACAATGCACCCAATAGAGCCTCAACATGTCATTTCTAGCCTGCGCGGCGGGGGAGCTCTCTGGGGAGGTTCGCTGTTTTCATGCGGAAGGGATACAACTATTGAAAGGAGAGGAAGCTCCGATAGTGAATGTATGCTATGTTGTGTGGAGGAGACTGCTCAGGACGCGGCGACTGTTCCGGCCATGCGGCTCCGAGATATGCCGTGCGATCGACGGGGAATGCCGCGAAAGATTAAGAACCGTTGCTGTACTGCACTCCGACCGCTTCCGATTGATTACCCGTGTCAACCTCAACAACCTGTTGAGCTAAAGCTCGCAGACATAACGCAAAAAACGCAATCCAGCGCCGAACCAGTCACGCCGTGCAGAAAGCCGGAGTCGCAACACGGAGCGGCGGATATGCCGCATCGCGCAGAAGCACGCGAAGCTATAATAGTGGCGTTGGAAAAGCGGTCGCACCGCATATCCAACCTGTGCTTCCAGCGTGTGGACGAGAGGCTGACTGGAATTACGGATCTTACACAGAGCTTGGGTCTGCTGGAACTGTCAACCTAGCAGGTCAGTACTCCCTAATTGATTAATTTCTTAATACGTAATCATAATTTAATCTAATCTTTATAATTATAATCTTAATGTAATCTAGTCGAAGCAAATGTAATCTTAACATCAATCTAAATCCGAATTACTAGTTCATCTGCTTAATACTTAATCAGCTGGGTGTGACCGCGGACTTAGCATGCGCGCCACGTAGTGACATGCCAACAGTAGCGCAGCTGTAATTAATTATAGGCAGGGAGAGATCAAATAGAACACGGGAGGACAGGTTCCATTTCAGTCCATAGCTTCATATGAATGGCACGGTTTTGCGACTAGTTCCCCCTCTGCCTGGCAATGACCACGCCATTGCACGCCTATTTCCTGCAGGGGCGGATCCAGAAATGTAAATGGGGGCACGAGAACACGATTCCCTAATCCAGCTTGATGATACAATGAAAAAAGCACACTTCCCTCGTAGGAACGCTTTCGGCGGGAAGTTGAAAATTCGTTGAGGGGGGGGGGGAACTGCCTTTTTCTCTAAACGGGACGACTTTGACTGAAAAAAATCCACTGAGTGGGAGAGCGCGTGCATGCACCGCGCGCGAACCACCACCAGTAAGACATCCTGTGATCGCGTCCTCAGAATGGCCGGCGCCCTGCTGCGACTTGCACCGTGCCTGCTGCTGGTCGCGGCCGTCACGGCCGATATCCGCCACCGCGGTGCATGCCCACACATCAACCGCAACACCACAGTCGAGAACTTCCAGCCTGACGAGGTACGTACATACTTATAGCACCATAGGTGTAGGAACAGGGGGAGGGGGCCATGACCCCCACGCTTTTCATGAAAGCTTGACATTAATGCTATGGCGATGCATGGTAAGAATCAACTTCAAAAGGGGTTTGCTCCCTCCCCACGCATTTTGAGACGTTTCTACGCCTCTGTACAGCACTGAATGACAAGGGTGGTGTCGTGAATGCTAACAAAAATAGCAATGTTCGTACATACGTACAGCACCGAAAGACAGGGGTGGTGTCGTGAATGCTAACAAAAATAGCAACAGCAATGCCCGAAAACAATTCAGAAATCATGGTGTTCTGGAGGTTCACAACAAGGTGCTACAGGGGTTCAGAGCATGGCATGCCGGATGTTCACAGTACGGTGCTCCGATATTCACAGAGCAGCACACCGAGTGTTCATAGCACTGTGTTCACATCAGTGTTTAAAGGGTTCACATCAGTGTTTAAAGGGTTCACATCAGTGTTCCAAAGGTTCACATCACGGTATTCAAGAGGTTCACAGCATGGTTTTCCGGGGGTTCAGAGCATGGTGTTTCGGGGTGGGGGTCACATACTGTTCTCTGCGGATCACGGGACTGCCAGTCTGTCTTGATCTGCGGATCACTGGACTGTCAGCCCGTCGTGATCCGCGTATCACGGAATGACAGTCGGTCGTGATCCACGGATCACGGGACTGCCAGTCGGTCGTGATCCACGCACAGTGACCACCATCCATTGAGCTGACGCCAAGACGTCTGTAGCACCACGGACGGTCAGGATCTACTTCCGTGTCGCCAGCAGACGCCCTCCCCGTCTATGGCACGTATTCACCGCTAAGCCGTGTGTGCTACATTGGTGTACCGGAAAGGCCGGATGCGCTTCACCTATTTCAGGAAATTCCTGTGGTGGAACGGTGCCTAGATATTCAGAATAATATCTGAGAGCCGCACAATATATCTGGCGATGATATATATATATACGTATATGCATATGTATATATATCTCTTTTTATTTTATATTTATGCAGAGAGAGAGAGAGAGAGAGAGAGAGAGAGAGAGAGAGAGAGAGAGAGAGAGAGAGAGAGAGAGGTAGAGAGAGGTAGAGAGAGGTAGAGAGAGGTAGAGAGAGGTAGAGAGAGAGGTAGAGAGAGAGAGGTAGAGAGAGGTAGAGAGAGGTAGAGAGAGGTAGAGAGAGGTAGAGAGAGAGAGGTAGAGAGAGGTAGGGAGAGGTAGAGAGAGGTAGAGAGAGGTAGAGGGAGGTAGAGAGAGAGGTAGAGAGTCTTCAAAATGTTCCACGTTAGACGAAGCATCGAACACACATGTTTCACTGATAAAGACATGATTTTCCATCATGTCTGCTAACCCTGATGAGTTTCAGGTCAGTTATTTTCTTCCACTCTGAATTTGCGAGGAGTCAAACGATTGCGGCTAATGAAAGAACGAAAAAAATCAATGCGTCCAGAATTGTATATTTATAATTATATTTTTAAAAAAATACTCATTTCGGTCACGTGGGGATAGTTCGCTTCACCGCAAAGAGTTCGCTCTGCTTCCAAGCCCGGCGGCTCGCCCCCCCTCCTCCAGAGCCACCACAGCCGACCGACGCTGACACCGACCAACGCCCGGCGGCAGTTCTCGGGCGAGTGGCACGTGACCGACAGCTTCGACCCGGCCGGCGCCTGCAAGAACTTCACGTACACGGCGTGCGGCGCCGACTGCCTGCGCGTGGACGAGCGCCAGCAGCTGGACCTGCTCACGGCGCTCGGCGTGCCCGCCACCTACCGGCGGATGGGGCTGCTGTGGCCGGCGGCCGGCAACAGCTCGGCCCACATGCAGGCCAGCTTCACTGACGGTGGGTCGGACAGCGACGCCGCCCGGCTGCTGCGGCGTGCGTTCGTCGATGTCAAGTACGGTATAGCGTAGCTCAGGCTCGCACTCGCCATGGACATCACACTCGCACCGTATCTGCATACGGTCCCTCCATTTCGCTTGCGTGCCTGAGCTTAGCATTTAAAGCACTTAAGCGCGCGCGTGCATGTGTGGGCGGGGGAGCAGGATTCGGCTCGTAGCATGGGGCAAACTAGTAAGGACAGGAGTACGTACATTTTAGGATAGCTGGGGGTAGGAATGCTGCTTTGTATACTTTTGAGGGGGAAGTGTCTCCTCCATGTTGGCTTTGCTCCCCCCACAATAATTTCAACTTTAAGCCCGGGACATGTGGAGTGTGTTTTCAATCAATTTAGACCCGCCCATTGCCTTCATGTGTTGTGCCCCCGCAATAATTTTCAGAAATAATCGCCCGTGGGTGGGGGTAGAGGGGATGGGGTTGGGGGGTTCACAGTGTAACAGATCAAGGTAATCTTGAATCAAT